>PVHP010031305.1:0-21006 GCA_004024765.1 Zapus hudsonius | reverse complement strand
ATATAGTAATGAATATTAAAAAATAAGTCATTGATGATTTTAATATTATATTTCCCTTTGGTGGTGAAAATATGTTTTAAATGGAAAATCTTACAATCAAACCAACACCTCAATCTTCATGCCACAATACCAAAGGTGTATTCCCACTTTGGATGCTGGCACTACTGCCTTTGTGGAAACAAAGAAAAAGGAAAAAAAAGTCCTGACTGTGTTTAGAGATTGTGATTCCACCCTCAGATCAACAGAGCAGACTATACATACTTAGTAGAATAAGGTTTCCTCGGTTGCCTTGCTGAACATTCCAGAATATAGCCTAGGCCCCTCCAAATGAGAGACATCTGAGGTAAAATAACAATATCTGCTCAGGGAAATCTAAGGCATTGGTGCTTTTGCAACTTCTAGAGTCTTGATCTTGGTTGTTGGGAATTTACTTTTGTTTTGAGACTCCCTTCCCCACAGGTCAGGCTGGAGAGACGACTCAGTCATCAAGATGCTGACTGCAAAGCCTAAGGACCTTGGCTGCATGCCTCAGTCCCCACATAAAGCCAGATGCATAAAGTGGCACATGCACCTGGAGCTCATTTGCAGTGAGCCCTGGAGGCCCTGGTGTGCCCATTCTCTCTGTCTCCCTGTCTCTTCTCTCCATCTCTCTCTGCTTGCAAATAAATGAAGAAATCTTTTTTTTTTGTTAACACATATATGTTCTTTACTGATCTTCTGGATACTTCTAGGACTCTGTCCCACAACCTCCAGGATTGAGATGCAGATTGGTTCTTGGATCACCTGTCACGCTACCTCTTGCCCATGCAAATGCATAACTACCTTCTAACCTGTAGGATGGATGACTATCTTTAAGGATTTCTGTTTTGTTTTAAATATTTTATTTATTCATTTTGAAGCAGATAAATATACACACAACAGGGAGAGAGAGAGAGAGAGAGAGAGAGAGAGAGAGAGAGAGAGAGAGAGAGAGAGAGAGAGAGAGAGAGAGAGGGAGGGAGGGAGAGGGAGATCAGGGCCACCATCTTGTGGGTCTGGCTTATGTTGGTCCTGGGGAATTGAACCATTGGCCTTAGGTACTGGAGGCAAGTGCCTTAAATGATAAGCCATCTCTCCAGCCCTCTTTAAGGATTTCTGGAAGCCTGAAGGTGGGTCAATAACCACCAAAAGTCTTTAGAAAACTTGTCAAAATCTTTCTATTTCTGCCCTTACAGGTTCCACTGTTTGAGGGAAAATATTTGGGACTAATAAAAAGGAAGAAGATGTAGGGTAAATGGAAACAGACTGAAAACTCCCAGCTCCTCTTGGGATCCTGTGGTGGTTTGAAGGTCATGCATCTCCTATGTACTCCTGTGTTTATGGCTAAACCAGTGTAGCCTTGCTGGAGGAGGAAAATTGCTGGAGTCACACCTTTGGATTTTGTAGCTGGGTCCTGTGTCACTGCTCTTACTCTCTCAATTTCCTCCCTGCTGTCCTATGGAAATGTGACACCTGTCTGCTTGATATGTCCATATTTTCTTTACCATGATTAAGCCTTCCTTCAAAGCTATAGGCCAAAAGATCCCCTCTCTTCCCATAAACTTCCCATAAAGGTGTTTTGATCCAGCAGTGAGAAGGTAACTGTCATAGATTCACCCAAGGGCCTTGCTATTCCCCACATCTTTTGAATCAGCCCAAGACCATTCTTTGAGAAATATTCTATGTCAGCCAGGACTACCTCTTTTTATGACAAAAGCCAAAATAATGGATTTCATAAATTCCTTTTTTTCTCTGGACTGTCTGTACTAAAGAGGTTATAAAAGTCAGCTTTAAGACTCAAAGCTGATCAATGACTTTTTTCTTCTAAGAAATCTGTAAAGATTGCAGAACATGTATAGATTTCCTGTGAAGATTAAATGATATAAAGCAGGCCAGGGCCTTCACTCAGTGCTCACCACAGAGTGATCATTTACTCTATGTGGCTTGAGGATTGTGGTAATTTCCCCACCATCAAGGGAACAATTCCTAATCATTTCTTAAAAGTCAATTTCTCTGTTCAAAGATTATTTATTTTGAGTATTATGGTGGCTATCAGCCTCCTTGACAAAGTCAACTTTAGACTTCTCTTTCAGATCTGCTCTTTGTAGTTTGTCTCATTCCCTGTGCATTCTACTGGATCTCTGTAATTATCACCTGGCACCTTCTCTTTCCTTTCTCTCTTATGTTATTACCTCTGCTTGTTCTTATGACACAGAACCCCAAATGTGCACCCCCCCTTTTGCAAGCTATATTAGTTACTTACACATTATTGTCATCAAATACCTCACAGAAAGCAGATCCAGCAAGGGAAGAGTTTATTTTGCCTTTTAGCTTTGAGGTGATTTATTCCATCATATATTCCATCATAAGTGGAAGGTCTGGCCAACAGGGGCAGGTAACCAGCTGATCACATTGCATCCACACCCCAAAATCCCAAGCCTCCAGTGACCCACTCACTCCAGTAAGGCTCTGTGTTGTGGTCAGCTTTCTAGTCGCAGAAAGAACCCAAACAAAAGCGGCTTGTGAGGAATGGGTTTATTTGGCTTATGGACTGGAGGGGAGACTCCATCCTGGCAGGGAAAACGATGGCATGAGCAGAGGGTGGACATCACCACCGCCACAGCACTGCAAATGGTGGCAGGAAGGTGTGCAAAACACTGGCAAGGGGAAGCTGGCTTATGACCCCATAAGCCCACCCCCAACAACACACCTCCAGCGAGGTTGTAAAACCCAAACTGCCATCAGCTGAGGATTGATCACTCAGAACACATTCATTTGTTTGTGGGGGACACCTGGATCAAACCATGACACTCTGCTTCCCAAAAGTTCTAAAACCATCTCAAATAGCACCAACAACTCTAGGCAAAGATTTTATATTCACCCTAACTCCATCACTCTACTGGTGGTCTTTCTGGAATGACTTTTCCCCTATTCATAGCTCTACCTTCTTTGTGACTGTTAAACATCTCTCCTAATGAATGCATACAATTCTTTAGGTCCTCCTTTGTTTCAAGCTAAAATAGTCTTCTTGCTGTCTTAAATGATCTATCTTCGAGTTCTGTTTCCTGATTTCCTTTGGCTTCTGTTTGTAGTACAATCCCCATTCCCCAGTGGATGATGATGTTATCATAATATTTTTATGTCTTTGAACTTCAAATTGTTTTTGGTACAGCAAAAAGTGAAGAGGTCATGACCACAGGTTTTCACTTAATCTTTTTATATTTTAGAAAATGTCAATCTGATTCCTCTCACAAGTCGGAGTTTATTAAAGCTATAAATTCTCAAAAATGAGAACAAGAGTTTTCTCCAAGAGGTTCAGGCAGTGCATATGAATTATTCATATCAAATTAGCCTACACAGTACTGTTTAGGTATGTTTACAACAACTGAATTATCATCGTGAGAGAGTTGTCTATTATGAGTTGAGCTTTTCCTCATTCAAGGAATAAACATCACCGTGATGAATGATTTCTCTATAGGGCATGGGCTTTAATTTGCTTCTGACACAGAATCAGCAGTCCTCTGAGTTTATGTGTCAGAGCTTCTATTAGGTGTGAGATGGCAGGAGGAACAAAAATACCCCATTTTTCTGAAGCATCAATTTATTTCATGGTAACTTATTTAAAACACTTTTTTTAAGTTCAGCAAAAAACTTTTTTATTATGACTCAAGCAAAAGAGACCCCTGGATTTTATTATAATTATTGTTAAATATAGGCATTTAGTCTTTCTTTTGAATGACTTGAGCATCTCTTTTGCATGGCTCAGGTGATATTCACTCACCTCTCTGGGAATTAAAGTGTTAAGGGTACTTAGTAGAGAATCACTGGATTTAAGAATACTAATCAGATAAGATTCAGAGGTCTATTGTTAGATTTGCCTATCACTGATTAAAAAGCAGGCTTTGTATCCACGAGATTTTGCCATAAGCCAGAGAAAATTTAAGTCTCTTAACTGCTTTTCTCTAACTGTAATTTTATACTATTTATTCAACTATAACAATTTTAAAAGCAGTATATTTACTTAGAGGATTTTATGTAATTCTTTTCAATCTTAACTACTAAATTGAGGATATTACCTCTCAATTCTGGGTGAATATTTTCTTTATGGTGAGATGTATTCACCGGGCACAAGTTTCTAGAAGACACCACCAAAGGATGTTTTCCTGCTTACTGTGAATGGTCTAACTGCTCCAGAATTTGTTTAATTATACTTAGCTTATTTAGAATATTGGAGTGATTGAAACAGCTCCTGGAAGATAGCATCAAAGTTCATTTCTGCTGTCCTTTTACAAGCTGCCATGAAGATATGTCCCAAAATACATTTTAGGGCTGGGGCACAGCACAAAACCCCAGTGACACCTCAGAAATAAGCTTATATTTTAATAAAACGTCTGAGTATATAGGGTCATACGTTTATAATATCCCATTCAAAGTAACAAAGATATTCTAAATAATGACATGGCACATGGGTCCTCTTTTTAGAATATTACCTTTAGGATGCTTCTGTGGAAATCTTGAAGAATATGTGTTTGAGCAAAGTGATGGGACTAGGTAAACATAAATATTTTACCTTGTATATGAATAATTTAGATTAGTAAACATTTTTAATGAATGGCACTGTGCATTATATCTACCCATGGGCTACTGAGGATTTGAAGGTCATACAAGGTCACTGAAAAGATAAATTCACAACCTTCTCACTTTGTCCCATTTCTTGTGACGATAAAATGCCTTTAATATCGGAGCAATAATATCCCTGAGCAAATGGCTCTCTTGGTATCAAGCATTTACTGGGTCATTGACCAACTCATAATGTATGAAGAGTGCCAGGCGATCAGTATAATTTTCACTATGTACATAGGCAGTTGAGATATCTGCTATTTGATGACACACAACAGCAAAACTACAAGGGAGTTGTTTTTATTCTTTTTTGGCTCAATTCTTAATGTTTCTTTTTAATGTTTTTTTTTTCTAATTGTATTATTGGTTACTTATAAGGTATAGATACATAATTGAAGTAATATATATATATATATATATATATATATATATATATATATATATATATATATATATATATATATATATATATATATATATATATATATATATATATATATATTTGCACTGTTGCTAAAAAATACATGAAGAGTTGTCAAGAAATATAAATTAAGCCAGGCGTGGTGGCACATGCTTTTAATCACAGAATGTGACAGGCAGAGATAGGAAGATTGCTATGAGTTTGAGACCACCTTGAGACTACATAGTGAATCCCAGGTTAGCCTCAGCTAAAAAGAGATCCTAACTCAAAATAAAATAAAAAATTAATGAATTAATTAATTGCCTCCAAATAGGCCAATAGGTATTCTTTTACCAATTGTGCCTTTGTTAATGAACAAAAATTGTTTTCAAATAGTTATTAATGTCAATTGATCATGAGACATATGTAATAAAATATATGTACAAATTTAGCTCTTTTATATTTTTCTCTATAAGCTTTTCTCTAATATAGATAGAAAGAAATAAAGATAGGTAGATAGATAGATAGATAGATTTCTGAACTGCTGGTTGAGGTTTTATATATATTTTATAAATATTTTATAAATAAACTTTATGCTAAAGCAGAATACATGTTTTCCTTGAAAGAAAAATATTCTGTAGCTTCAAATCACAATCAAAAATATTTTCCGATGTGTGTTCTTACATTTTAATATAATAGTGAATAATTTAAAAGAAGTCCATTAATAAGTGTTGGTCCAATGAGTATAGGACGTCTGAAAATGCAACGTGTGTACTTCATAATGGACAGTGTCAACTTGTACACTCTTGAATCTTTTTCTGCCACTGCATGGTAAGCCAGTAAATCCTAAAAATACTGGGATGTCCAGCCTGCGGTTAGGAATACAGCCCACCACAACACTGTTGTGTTACTTAAATCATTGTAGATTTGAGGCTGTGGAGATAGCTTAGTCAGGAAAGTGTCCTCCCAAGCATGAGGACATGAGTTCAATCTTCAAAACACCTATAAAAATGCTTGGTCTTATGGTATGTCCTTGTAATAGCAGTACTGGAGAGGTGAAATTAATCAAACATCTGTAGCTCACTTGCCAGCTAGTCTATGTGTTAAGCTCCAGAATAATAAGAAACAGAGAGAGAGAGAGAGAGAGAGAGAGAGAGAGAGAGAGAGAGAGAGAGAGAGAGAGAGAGAGAGAGAGATTGGTGAGATGGCTCAGCAATTAAAGGCACTTGGTGGCAACTCCTGCTGGCTGGCTTTGATAACCCAGTACCCATGTAAAGCCAGATGTGCAGAGTGTCACATGTGTCTTTTTGTCTAGTGACAAGTGTTCTTACAGTGCTCATATTCACTCACTCTGTCTACCTTTCTCTGTTTCCCTCTCTCTCTCTCTCTCTCATAAAAATATTTTCCTTAAGAAAATGGACAGTGTTCCTCCAGAACAACCCCTGGAATTGTCCTCTAGCCTCTACATACATATGTGAACACACACACTTGCACACACATGTGTATGTATATGCAACCACCATCCCCATGGAATACACATATGCATACATGCTGTACAAATTATGATGTAGTGGGCTGGAGAGATGGCTCAGCGGTTAAGGCACTTGCCTCCAGTGCCTAAGGCCACTGGTTCAATTCCCCAGTACCCACATAATCCAGACCCAGAAGGTGGTGGCCCTGGTGCTCTCTCTCTCTCTCTCTCTCTCTCTCTCTCTCTCTCTCTCTCTCTCTCTCTGTATGTCTCTGCTTGAAAATGAATAAATAAAATATTTTTTAAAAATTATAATGTATTTGCAAAATGTTTTTGTCACTTAATTACCAACTCTGCATCATAAAATTTGAGATAAGAACATTATGTCTATCTCTCTCTCAACTTATATATGTATATATAAATATGATTTGTATAATTGCAAGACTGGCTTTATGGTGATGTGCAATTTTCAGTGTGTGATCGTCCAAGATTAGACAGTTAAATTTACACCATCAGATGAGATGTTGCATGTGCTTGTAGCGACTTGGCAAATGATTATTAATGTATAAATTAAGAGATTACTAATGCTTTAATATACTGTTTCAATTAATAGCTGCATAATGTTATTTGCAATAAGGTTAAATATCCTTACTCAGTTATAAAATGCACGTTCATACCTCAGGCACATCTCATCTTACCAATCATACTTTATACCTGACTTACTGTTTTGTAATGTATCAGCAGCTCAGAAGTGGAAGGATTCTTATATTCACAGAAGGAACCTTTCTTTCTGCTTTCCTCTCAATTAATTTTCAAAATTTAGGTAGACATAATATCTTATCTATCATTGTCTTTGCATGTCAGAGCCCCTCCTCAAAGAAAACTTATGGGTGAAAAAAAAGATGATTCAATTAAAAATCAGATACAACATCTTTATCATTTTTATTTTTTATTTTTTTTTTTTTTTTTGGTTTTTCAAGGTAGGGTCTCGCTCTAGTCCAGGCTGACCTGGAATTCACTACATAGTCTCAGGGTGGCCTCGAACTCACAGCAATCCTCCTACCTCTGCCTCCCAAGTGCTGGGATTAAAGGTGTGCGCCACCACGCCCGGCCCATTTTTATTTTTGACAAGGCAAATAATAAGGCATTGTGCTTAGTTTGTAAGGAATTCGTGTAAGTTTTCAAGGCTGCAATTTGCAAAGGAATTATATGCAAAATTATGCAGGCAAATTTGGGGCATTTCAACCTTGGCATATTTATTTCTCAAATACATTTTGAAATAGCCCACTGTTTTATGCTGCCCTCTTTTCTTTTATATTTGCAATAAAATGTATTTTTAAATGACACTTTATACTTTAGGTAAGTTCATTTTCTTTGTTAATGGTCACAAATGGGATGTGCTTTCCAAGCAGCAGTGAATGAGGGTTCCTTTTTCCCCACATCCTCGCCAGCAATGATTGTTGTTGGTTTTCTTTATGATTGCCATTCTGACTGGGGAAAGGTGGTATCTCATTGTGGTTTTGATTTGCATTTCCCTGATGCTTAGGGATGCTGAGCACTTTCTCAGGTGAGAAAAGGCCATTTGTGTTTCTTCCTCTGTGAATTCTCTGTTGTGATCAGTGCCCCATTTTGTGAGGGGACAATTTGCAATTTTGTTATTAAATTTTTTTGAGTTCTCTGTAGGTTCTGGAAATTAGGCATCTGTCTGGGTTGTAGCTGGCGAAAATCATCTCCCAGTTTGAGGGGGAGTCTATTGGAATTTGAGAATGGTGTTTTTGTCTGTACAGAAGCTGGGATGTGTTCCATTGTTTGAAGAGTCTCTTTGAATAGGGTGCCATATATTTAGGATGATTCTGTGAGGGAATTTTGATAATCTATAGGGGCAGAAATCACACACACACAATCTGTAAAGAGGATTTGCAGTTTCATTCTTGTTGCAGAAATAAAACACTTCACCAAAAGCCACTGAATGCTGTTTATTTTGGCTGTCAATCTCCATGGGAAGCTCCATCCATAATAGCAGGGGAAAGCAAGGCATGAACAGAGCTGGACATCACCTCTGCCACAGCAGTAAGAGATTGAGCTGCATCCTGGCCAGGTGAAGCTTGCTTTAGCATCCCTAAGCCTAACCCCCTCCTCAAAACACACCTTCTCCAGAAATGGTCCAATTCCCAAATTCTCACCATTTGGCAACCAGGCATTTAGAACACATGACTTAATGAGGTCAACCAATTCAAAACTACCACACAGCCATTTTCTTTTTATTTGTGTATTTACTGTGTAACCAAAATGATTCTTCTATATCTACCATGGCCTAGGTTAATCAAAAGTTTTTAACATATACAGTTTTAACTTAATGTTGCTATATTTGACACTTAATCCAATAACTGTGTATACTTGTTTCAATCCATAGGACGCAATGTTTAAAATTACCTATGGTCACTTATTTCTTAAATCTTTTAATTTCTTGCTTTCAGGAATTTTTATACCTTGTTTGAGTTAGATGAAAATATGATTTACATTCACTGCAACCTTGTATTTGTAAATGACCCCAATTTCCTTTCTTTTTTAAAATTTAACCTATGTTTTCAAATCTTACCTTCATACACCCTATCAAATTACCAATTAGTTTTATAAATTGATGAGCTAAATTTGATGAAAAAATATTTATTGATTTTGTTTTTTGTCATTCTGAGGATGAGAAGGATTTAAAAGCCTTTCATATGCCAGAAGAGCCCTCTACTACTTAGCTATATTCTCAGGCAATAAAAGCATTTCAATCACCTTCCTGTTAGGAAAAATGCTAATTTTAACCTAAAATATTAAATTGAGAGCAACCCATTAAGGCCTCCTAAAAAACAGCTTTTTTATTATTTCCCAAATTTGTCAGAATCCCTTGTCTATGTTTAAAAGTTTTTGATGTTGCAGTTCACATAGTAACATGTAGTTTAACATGATGTGTTCTAAGTGTCGACAAAAATACCATTTTTAATGCTGACTTTTAAATTCATATTTTATTTTTCTCCGTAGATAAGAACTTTTGAATGTTTGTACTTTCTGTATGTAAGTGGACTTGACATTCTTTGTGCTGGGGGTGAGAATCCTGACCTCTTGTTCTGTTGGGAATCATTTTAACTCCCCACAGGCAATACCAACTGAAGGCATCTTGCAGACTGTGAGAAACCTGTCACTTTGAACAGTGACTCTGTCAGCTTCCCAATCCCTCCCTGTGGAGTACTTGACAGTTCAGTTATTAGGAGAGGTTATTCAGGGATATTCTATTGAGTGGTATATCACTGGTCAGTGGTCAATACTCCAGTAAATCATCTCTCACCCATTCTCATGGAACACTTAATTGTGGGTCACACAAAGAAGACAACTTTTAATTAAAGTGATTCTAACAGGGATAGAGGCTTTCTTGTGGCTCATGGTGTAAGATGTCTTTTCTAGAGCCACTTATCCAGGTGTCTTTCTTGGAAAACTATTTGTTTTGATGCATTGTCTATTACTTAACTTAAAAAAATTACTATAGTGTTGTAATAGTTCTTTATATATTCTAGATACAATATACAAACTACAATCACTTAACAAACATACAATTTGTAAAAAAAATCTACCGTCTTTTATAATGACCATCATGAGTGTCTTTTTTTTAACTAGTTTAAAATTTAATCTATGTTTACATGGTTCCAGTCTGAAGACTTTCCTTTCATATATTCTGTAAAGTTAGCTTCCTGACAGCAAAGTCTTTCTGTAAATTTTATTTGCAAATGATTTCTCTTTGTTTTCCCCTTCATCTGTGAAAGTCTTGCCCAAGGCCTCTATTGCTTCTGATGAGAACACAGTTTTGTTCTCATTGGCTCCCTGTGCTTGATGGTTGTTTGCCAATTGCTTATTTCAAGCTATTACAAACTCTGCCATTGCCTTATGACCTTTTTTTTCCCCATGATACATTTAGATATGTTGTGGACCTTTTATGGAGTTGGAATTCTTTGAGCTCCCTGTATATAAAAATGAATATTTTCATGATTTTTATTATGCCAGAGAAAATCCTAAACATTAAGTCTTTGAAAATAATTTTGTTTTATTTCTATATTTTCATGTGGATATGCCCCTCATAGTGACATAATGTAGCCCGTGATTAGAAATAGAGGAAGAAGAAAGAGCTCCATATTTTTTTGGTGTTGTTGTTCTTTGACAGTATTTTTGAGATGTCTATGATCAGACCATTTCCACACACATAATAGTAGCTGATTATATGCTTCTTAATGACAGAATCAGCTTTTATGTATTTGTAATTGTCCACACCACAGATGAACATTTTGGATGTACAATGTAGATGGTAAAAGGTATGATGAACTAGGTAAATTTAAGTACATGCAAACACTCATTTTTCTCAATTTGATTTTTGTGCTAAATAATATAAATATATGCAAAGGACTCTTTGCTATTTAATATTCAAATCTGAAAATAAATCTATAGATTACTGGAAAATCATGTTTTACATGCTAGTGCATGTGACAATTTTTAACTTTGTTTTCTAATTGCTCAACTGGTTTCTGAAATTCATCATTTTTTAAAAAAAAACTATTTGGCCACTGAGTAAAGGTTTTCTTTGGTATTAGGCTCCAGAAAACAGCACTCAGAATTTCATTTCCAAAAGCAAATTTCCATGATTTCCAGACTTGCATGGGTTATAAGCAATGAAAACATTGTCAAGTTCTGATATCAATAAATGGAATATTGCAGTTTGGTTTGATTCTGAAAGTTAGGTATACATTTTCTTTTAAGAAAGGATCTGGTGATTTGGCAATTCAAATATTTATGCAAATGATGCTATAAAATATAGGATCTCTAAAAAACATTGGTTAGATGGTCAAAATAGTGATGCATACCTCCATTGTCCCACACTTCCTTATTTGCATATTTTTAAAGAAGGGTGTATTTTGTCCCATAGTTTGAAAGGATCCAATTCATCATGAAGTGGATTGCATGGGGATGGGAAGGAGTGTAGTGTGACTAGTTACATTAATTTTACAGTCAGGAAGCATAAAGAGATGAACATTAGTACTCATCACATGATATATATATAAAATAGTTCCAAATGTAGTTTTATTTTGAGTAACTTTTAAAAAATATTTTATTTATTCATTTTCAAGCAGAGAGATACAAAGAGGGTGGGTGGGGAAGAACACCAGAGCCACCACCTTGTGAGTCTGGCTTATGCGGGTCCTGGGGAATTGAATCCAGGACCATAGACACTGGAGGCAAGTGCCTTAACCGCTGAGCAATCTCTCCAGCCCTTGATTAACTTTTTGCTGAATGAAATTTTTGCTGATCAACAATTTTAATATATGTTCCAAAAATATTAAATGACATTTAAAATATCAATAATTCAGATTATTATCAAAGATTATTATATTCAGATTATTATCAATAGTTCAGATTATCAAAGATTCAGAACTCAGGCAAGTTTAATTTTAATATATACTTAAAATACTTTTTAATACAGTAGCCTGTTATTGTTTTATTAGACAACCAATAAATGGTTTAAATATAATATACTGAAAAATACTTGCAACATATCCAAAGAGGGTTAATTTAAATTTTACTGCTTACTTATCTGTTTTATATGGATGTGTTTTATATGTGTGTGTTTTTAAGTAAGACAATTTCTACAAGAGACTGAAAAACAATATATGTCACAAGTGAGAATATTTTATTATACAATAGGAAGGCTACTGCAAATTGCATTGATAAAAATACTAACCAAGCTTGGACTCAAAGGATGGGAAGGAGGTCTGGAGAGATGGCTTAGTGGCTAAGGCATTTGCCTGCAAAGCAGAAAGACCTGAGTTTAGTTCCCCAGGATCCACAGATGCACAAGGTGGCACATGTGTCTGGAGTTGGTTTGCAGTGGCTGGAGGCCCTAGCGTGCCTATTCTCTCTCTCTCTCTCTCTCTCTCTCTCTGTCTCTCTCTCTCTCTCTGTCTCTCTCCCTCTCTCTCACACACACATACTCAAATTCAATAAATAAGTATTTTTTAAAAACAATTGAAATGAAAATTGTTTTTAAAAGCCAGAGGATGCCTTAGCAGATATGATAAACCTCTTAATCATGGAGAGATGATTTCAGAGCATGAATCATCTATGCATAGTCAAGGACTCAGTAGTCTGAGATCATGTGTGCACATTCCAAAACAGTCATGTCTCTATGAACTGGACAGCCAACACCCAGAGGTGTCACAGATCCTACAGTGAGGTGCCTACACTACTTCTCTCAAACCCACAAGGACACAGAAAGTAGAAGAGAATTAAATTTGCTGCAGGGGACACAGGGATCTGTGAGAGTGAACCACTACTCTGCACTGTGATCTTCCTGGTACCCACTCCAGCACCTTAAATACCAGGTAATAAATCTGAATATGTGCAAATGTTTGATAGATTAGTATTTCTTCAGCTGACTTCAGGCATTTTCAGTTGAGATAAAACTAAACCTTGTATCTGATGTAAAATCCATTCTAATATTAGAAGCTAATAATGCACATAATTTAATAATAACTAAAAACGGAACATATGCACACCTATGTGTATATTTCTGGCTAAAACATCCACATGCCAACTCACAACAGTTTTCAAATTTTTCTTCATCTGAAAGTATAGCCAAAAATGGAAAAATATCAATAGAGACAGTAAAAGTACCATAATCTATATGATCAGTTAATATAAGCAATTTCCACACAGCATATTCAGAATACAATACTCACTGGAAACTATTTTATATGATATCTATATTAGTCGTTTGTTACTGTAATTAGTCACATACCACTCACTACGTTTTTCTGCAGCCTGTACTGGGTGCTTGGATTGATCTCTCACAAAGCCAAAGTCAAGGTTTTGGCTGACTTATTTTTTTATCTGGAGGCCATGGGAATTACTTGATACCCAAGGCATAGGGTGTTATCATAACTAAACCCTTAAGGTTGTAGATCTAAGTTTCTGCAATTCCTGATGGCCATTACTGGGGGCAACTATAATTTTAGTGCAAGATTTCCATTTGCAAAGAGACATCAGATTTCTTCTCATGCTATAAATCCCTTCATACTAATGCAATGTTACTGTTACTCTTCATTGCTAGGACAAAAACCCATGCAGCTTATGGAAAGAGAGGGTTTATTTCAGGCCAGCCTTCCAGTTTCTGTCATAAATATGCTCCCCAGTTTCATGGCCAAGAACATCCATGGAGTGGAGACAACACAGAAATAAATGGATATGACTTGTTCCCCCACACCTTTACTTACTGACAGAACCTTAAATTTGAATTTCATGCATCTTTCGCATATTATAGTCTCCTTTTGAATTTTTTCAGTTATTTAGATATGAAAAATATATCCTTTAAATAGAAAATTATTTAAAGAAGCTCTCGCAATTGAAGTTTCAGGCCTCATATTCTGAAAGAAATTTTGGTATGTTTGTTTTAGTACAGTGACTGGAAAATGTATGATCTTAATGTATATCCCACTAAAGAATGACGCATTTTCCTCTCTTGGTTATGGGGTAAATAGAAGATGCAATCTAAGCCTCAATTGATTAATACTTTATTAAATAAAAATAGGGATAACTGCTAATTGAATAATATTATATGCATTATTAATTTTCAAATGTAATGAGATATATTACAGATTCATTTAAAGTCCTAATTTGAGTATAACTCATTTTACCTGTTCTTTAGCAAAACTATAGAATTTTGGATAGTGACTCATGCCTTTCATCCTAGCACTTGGAAACTCAAGGTGAAAGCATCTAGCTGTATCCAGAGCTACAGAGTTCATTACAGGGCAACCTAGGCAGATAGATTAAGAGTCAAATGAATTGCTATATTTCAACTATCTATAAGTTACCTATTGAACAATGTTGAGTCTCAATATGGGAAGAATTAGGGAGTATTAAGTAATCTGAAATTAGGAGTTACTGGTTACTTGTGAGTGAAATACTATGTGTAGAATTAGATAATTTACACTCCAGGAGAGATGCATTGAAATGAGGCTGATATTTTAGAAAGTCAGATTTTAGAAAAGTAGCCTTTGGAAAGAGATACTTGCCCAATGTAGGACATTGGCAGAAATTATGGGTCAGTTAGAGAGTTGCTTTTGAGTTTTCATTTGTTCTACAGAAAGATGGAGAAGGAAGGGCACTGCAAATGCATTACTCTTCAGTCCTGGTAACAGGAAAGCATTCATGGCAGATGTCTACTATTTCGAAGGTCAATTGTGCTTTCATGCATGGAGTCTCACTTAAATATGAATTTATCCAATCAAATCAAGTATTGATATTTTAATTTGTTGAATGAAAATTTACACTGAGCTGTTTTAATTGTTTTTTTAATTGAGAAATGTAATACATGAATGTTGTATAATTTGATCATAAACCCCTCTCCTTACTCTTTTTGTCTTCCTCCCACAGCACAATTCACGGAACCCAACTTCTTTCCAAATAGTCCTCCTATTTTGTCTCATTCTAAAATTATCATTCCTGCTTCTGTGGAGGGGATGTATAAGGACAAATTAAATGAAACATATTTGAATCTAAGTCCACAATATTTTTCACAGTTTGAATGCTCACTACAAGCAAAACTTCCAGTATGTGGATTTAAGCACATTAAAGATACTTCCTCAAAGTTAGAAATGTAGAGAATGTGAAAAAATATTTTAGCAAATGTTTTTACAGATGTCTTAGCAGGAGTAGAGGATGGATAAGACTCCCATGGGAAGAGATTCTAAAGAGATGAGTATAAATAAGGACTAATAACTTTTAATAATGTTTATGATGTGTTCTTGAATTGAAAGCTATAGAGTAATAAATACTAAGCAAGAAGTCACATTATTGCCTTTGGGACATTGAAGGAAAAAAATTTTGATGAATGCTACGTGATCAAAGTAGCATTTATGTGATCAGATAAGATAGATACAAGCCAAGTGGGAAAATAGAGGGAAAAATCATAAGTCAAAACAATTTAGGGCAATTTTCTGACGCTGTAGGGAGCTGTTGAGAGCTGGCTGGTACAGTCCAGTTAAAGTTCATTGCCCTTCAGATATGAGAGGCACTTCAGGAAAGCCCTGTGTCTCCATGAAAAAATGAAAGTGTGATGAATAGCATAAATGGCTGTATTTTATCAAACCTAAAATATCATTTATCATGAGATGAACTACATTCTCTATAAGCCAAAAATACTAAAAAAAATGACTGGTAATTAAATGCTGGTAAAATGTATTCTTTTATCCAGTTTTGTTCTATGATTAATGAAATATAAAATTAATTTCGAGGTACCATAATTTATATTTCCTTATGAGTGTGCTTAAGTGGGAAATGCAAGCAAAGTAAATTTAAGATCTTGCAAAATGATTTCACACTGGTGATCTGATCTACTGCGTCACTTTTGAAATAGCATCCTCTATGCTATAAGGAAAGTTAGTGATATCAGCATTTAATTGAAAAACAAAAGTAAATGTAGGTTATTCATATGGCTTCAAGATTTTCTTCTAAGCTGGCTATTAGCATATAGGGTGAAATATATATGAAACTTACTGATGCCTCTAAAATAAAGATGATGAAAGAATGGTCTCCCCTCACTTGCCCAGGATTCCCCTGATTCCTTATTTATTCCATCTATAACTCCATCTTTCTGTCCTTTAAGACTAAGCACATACTCTTTGGAATACATTAAGTGCACTTCCCATTACAGTATGTGCTGTTTCACCAGGAGATGTTAGATTACTTCCACTTGACCTTTGGGAGGCTCACACACCTCTATTCTAGTGCTTTACACATTCTTCTTGGAGTGACTCAGAGAATTGCACTGACTGGTTCTGAAAGAAGCACAGAGAAAAAATTGATTGCAAATAAAACTTATAAAAGAAAATAATGGTAAATCACTCTGGACTTAAATTCTAAGCCTGAAATACACACACACACGCACACACACACACACACACACACACACACACACACACACACACACACATATATATATATATATTCCATCTATTATAATCAAATTATCTGAGATAGCTGCAGCTGTTTAATAACTTGTCCATTTTACCTTAAAGTTGTTATGTAAGTGTAGGAGAAAAATTAAAATATTCTTCTCACATGGTACAATAGAGTAATAATTACATTACAGTGTTAAATTATAGCTAATGTTCCTAAATTATTTAATTTTCAAACCCAGATAAGTTACTGGAAACGAGTATTTCTATATGTATTTAATTAAATTTATATAAATACATAAATGACTAAATGATAAATATATTTATTGGTTTTGTTATTTGGTGATGGAAAATGTTATATTTAAGAATAAAATCACTATTTCTGATAGATTTTTTTTAAATTTATTTTTTCATAGATAGATATATAGATGATAGATAGATAGATAGACAGATAGATAGACAGATAGATAGATAGATAGATAGATAGATAGATAGATAGATAGATAGATAGATAGTTATCAAATAGTTGAGGCAAAAGAGCCACTATTCTTATTCAGAGTCTATTTGAGATCTGGCAGGAATGTCCTCTGGCTAGCAACTGTCTCAGCTCAGTTTTACAAAGTTCTCTGAAGGCTGGCCATGAGAAAGGTGTCTGAGTTCCAACCAGGCTGGAATGTCACAGAAATGTAATGAAAAGGCTATTTCTGGTTGCCTTATTGATTCAGCTTATGATTGTGTTGGGAACTTCAGTGAGAGTCACTGTTCATAGCGACCAAAGCTCAGAATGGAGTGAGAAGGAGTGACACACAGCTCAAGGTGATAACCACTCACTTAACATTTGTGTAAGACAGTGGTAAACAGTACGGAATACTGCAAAGCAGCCGTAAGTAGTTCATTTTTAGTAAAATGAAAACTCTGCTGAATGATAAGTTTGATAATTTTGTTTATGTTTGGTTATCTTTAACAATATACGGCTCTTTAAATGAGCCCTCTTTGAGGGTTACAAAGGCTACTTGATAACAAAGAAGAAAGGTCCCTATGAGTTTCTCTATGAGAACTATGTGACTGAGTACTTATAAAAATATTTCACACAGTATTTTTCAGAAATTATTTTATTTATAAAGGTGAATATATACACACACACACACACACACACACACACATATATATATATATATATATATATATATATATATAAAATATTCTTCAGTCATGTTTTTCTTAGTAACTTTTAAAATAAAATAAAAGCATGGCTTGTCTTAACAATACAATGTTTTTCTAAATCCCTTTGTAACTTGATTCACTGAGAATGGAGTCAACAGAGCCAATGATGGTTTCATTCAATAGTTCAATGATCACGAGATTTATTGCAACACCTTTTTGCACACTTTGACACTTAGTCTTCTTGCTTCCTGAGCCCCATTGAAGAAAGCTTTTTGAAGAATATTGGGGGTGTCATATTTACCTAGTAGTTGATGAAGCCAATGGTTGTGACAAAAGACTTTTTATTGAAATAATTGTACCCAAAAGCAATCTCACAAATTTCCAGAGTGATATCTTGTTCATTATATATAAGAGACACCAAGTAGGAAAGGAATAAATATTTATTTTAAATCTGTCCACACATTTTAATTGTATTTTAACTTATCTGCCAAAAAATATGCCTTCTCTCAGACTATTTTATGATATTTGAGCAAAACATGACAGATGCGGCTGAAACACTGATTTAATTTTTATTTAAGTTTTAATGAACGATAGCTCTATTTATAAGCACCTTCCCCAGGTTATCATGGATTCCCCGGGAACGTTCCATATTGTTAGATGGCTTGTAATTGAAGCTTTGAATTCCATGGAGGCAATTATATTTCTTCATACAAAGTTTCCCTTTTAAAATTTTTAACAAAACCATGACCAAAGACACTAATGGGTTATTATCTTCTCTTTTTGAACCTGTCATGGGAATTTAATAGCTTCATCTCACTTGACAAAATTATTTCCCTCTGACAAGAAAATATCCAATTATTTTTGAAGACATTTCTCTCCTCTCTCTCTGTCTCTGTCTCTGTCTCTGTCTCTGTCTCTCTCTCTCTCTCTCTCTCTCTCTCTCATGCACACACACACACAATTTATCATGACCTCTACATTGAGGGGAAGGGTGATCTTCCTTAAATTTATAGATATTCTCAAAACTGATTTATTTTCCTGTTCCCTGCTTTTATTATTGCTCTCATTCCCAGGAGCTCAAAATTTTTCTATAAATATTTCCATTTTAAATGCTTGAAGAAATACAATGCTTGTGGAATGAACTACTTGACTTTGGGATATCTAAATTTCACTCTGAAATGATTTCGTTGATGTAAAATGAGTGTCTTTCCACTGGAGACTAGAAGAAAAGTCCTTCAAAATGTCTGAAATTTAAAGGACTGTGTTCTACAAGTACAAGTTCAGGGTAATGTCAGAAACATGGTGCATGAATTCTCTTTTCCTGGGTATGAGAGAGAAAAGTGTACAGGAATAGCCAATGAGTAGTCCTGTCTTCCCTGGGAGCCTTGCTCTGTGTTTCATGAGGCAGACATGAGAGCTGCCAAGCTGGGTCCTGTCCTCAACTTGGGAGACACAGATTTTGCAACACTTAGATCTAGCACCAACCATAACAACCAGGGACCCCTAGAAGCTCCTTTGAGCTTTTAGTGCCCTCTGTGATATCCTTTTCCAACCTCATCCAATGGAACGACTGTTTTCTCTCCCTGCAAGTCAACATTGATCTCAAATCCAATCTGTCACACTCACAGATTGAGCAACACTGGTCTTTAATATCCCCTGTCTAAGTTTTGAGAGTGTCTGTCTTGTGCTACATTCTAGTTTGTGATCATAGAATAAGTATCAGTGCGTGCTCACTACTTGATGGTCCATAGAATTCCAGTTATATTGTAGATGATAAATACAGGCACGTTGAGGAAGAAAGGATTGGAAATGAAATGGTAATTTTGAGACAACATGGGGTGATACATTCTCACAAAGCACTTGAATTTGAGAGGTTCAAACCTCATGTTCATCCATAAGTAATTCTTTGCCTCAGGCGTTATTTTCATTGATTTCATCACTTTTAGGCTAGAGATTCCTGCAATCTCATTTGTCCTTTATAGAAACCATTACCTCTGCCTCCTGCTCAATTTTCGTTTAAGTTTTGTTTGTTTGTGTTTTTGTTGTTTTCTTGTTTGGAGGGTGTGCAGGGCCTCACTCTATATTTAGGTCATCCTGAGACATGTTGTACTGTCAAGCTCTAGCAGGAGCTGGAAGGGGCAAAATCTTTTCCATAGCAAGAGTTAAAAAGTTCATTGCTGACATAACTATGAAAACATGGATATGGTTAAGTTGTTGGGAGAGAATAGAAACCAGGATTTGGGGAAATGGGTGTGCTATGGCCAATTTCCCCTGGCAGCTCAGGTATTACATTCCAATACTATATGGGATCTGGCTTCCTTGCAGATTCTAGCTTATTCATAATAACACTTCCTATAAATAGAATTTTCCACATGTGTTTTAGATCAATATTTATGTGTCATATTAAGTATACACATGTGTGAATTTAATACCAGTCATCAATGAGTGATGGCCATTTTATCATAGAAATCTATAGGTTTTGAAATTTCTACACTTCCATATTTCTATAATAATTATATTGTAATGCCTTCATTGCCATCATCTGTAGGTTCAGAAATTTCTTCACTACCATACTTCTATAATATCTTTAAAAAATTTAGAAGGTGATTTGATGATCATTTCTTCCTTTCACTCATTTTTTTCGACAGGTCAACAAAAGACTATTTTTTTTTTGATGCAGATTTGTAAACAAGACCTGAAATTACATCACCTTTGAAACATCCATAACGTGACCTACTCTGAAAAATAAATCAGACTATTAAATAAAATGCTTACAATACAGAGGGACTTTTGTTATTTCTCTTTTCTCTGAACAAGATTTACTTTATTCTCTCCATACAAAGGATTAGAAGTATGTCTCTGATGTCTCCACTCATATGTAACTTTCCAAATAACAGAAATCAAGGAAAAAGGAGGCAGAAAAGGTCTTTCCATTCTGAGAAAGTTTACACTAGCTCCTAACTATGAAGCCATCCCATTTATGAAAGTTCACACCGTATGAAAAAGTTGCAAAGTTTTGCTTTGAGGAACTCTCTGTCTAACAGGGAGTTGGAAGTGTGTGGTGTGGCATATGACACTTATTCCTAAACTCCAGAGGCCAAGTGAGGAGAATCACCAGGAAGTTGTGGTCAGCCTGATCTACCAATTGAGTTCCAGGACAGCATTTCCTCAAAAAAAAAAAATATATATATATATATATATATATATATATATATATTTGTATTTCTGCCATATATATATATATATATATATATATATATATATATATATATATATATATATATATATATATATATATATATATATATATATATATATATATATATATATATATATATATATATATA
>PVHP010031304.1:0-21074 GCA_004024765.1 Zapus hudsonius | reverse complement strand
ATGGACAGCGAAACTGTGGTATATTTATACGATGGAACTCTACTCAGCTGAAAGGAAAAATGACACATCGAAATTTAGAAAAAAATGGTCTGACTTTGAGCAGATCTTACTAAGCGAACACTCAAAAGAACAGAGATTTGAACGCCGCATACTCTCCCTCATATGCGGACCTTAATCAGGATAAATGTTTTCTTTATGTTTTTGTTTTTTGAGACATGGTCACACTCTATCTAGCCCAGGCTGACCTAGAATTCATTCTGTAGCCCAGGCTGGCCTTGAACTCATGGTGATACTTCAGCCTCCTGAGTACTGGGTTTAAATGTATGAGCCACAGTTATGGCTCAACTCAGTTTTTAATCATAGCTAAATCAAGATCTTGAATATTCTGAAAATTGTTTTTTATGTGATAAACAGCATGAAATTTACCATTTGATTAATTTTTAAGTGTACAGTTCTGTGGTGCCAAATGTACTCACAGAGTTGTATGGCTATTACCATTATCCATCTGTAAAATCTGGGTGTCTGTTTTCAGCCCATTAAACTCTAGCTCATCATTCTCTTCTCCTGGCCTGTGCAAACCACCATTCTACTTTCTGAGTTTGACTACTTTAGAGGCACCACCTACAAATGAAGTTGTTTCATAACTTGTTCTTTTGTATCTGCTTTGTATTACTTAATTAAATGCCTACTTCATGCATGTGTTGTATGTGCTACAATTTCATTCCTTTTTTGTTAAAGATAGGAATTTTCTATGTAACCTAGGCTGCCTCTACCCCACAAGTGCTAGGATTATAGGCCTTCATGACCACAACCAAAGAATTTCATTTCTTTTTAAAGCTGAGTAATATCCAATTGCATTGTATATATTTTACCTGCCATCAGTTGACATTAGGACAATTTCTCCCTTTTGCTGTATTGAGTAATAATGCCATGAACACTGATATATAATATGTGAGTTCTTGCTTTCAATTCTTTTGGTTATATACTTAAAATTACTACATCATATGAAACGTTGTGGTAAATTTTTCTTTTTTTTCAGTGTTGGGGATAGAACCCAGGGCCTCATGCATACTAGGCAGGTGTTCTACCAATGAGCTCCACCCCCAGATCCCTACATTTAATTTTTTGCATATGCATGTGTGTGATCTGCATGTGTATCTATGTATGTAGGTGTACAGGGATGGGTGGGGGTGTGTGCACATGGAGGCCAGAGGACATTGGATGTCCTTCTCAGTTACTTTTTATTTAGTGAGGCAGGGCCTCTCACTTGAGCCCAGAGCTCGCTGATGCAGCTTGTCTCGTTAGCCTCTTTCTGCTTCCCAAGCACTGGGACTACAGGTGGCTGCTGCACCCATAGCTAGTTCATGGGTGCTGGGGTTCTAACTCCAGTCCCTCTCTTGCTCTCTTACCCGTACTCTTTTTCATTCATTTACGGCTTATCTTCATTGCTGATGCTGCCTCAAACTCACAGTCTTTCTGTTTTCCCTAGAGCTGGGATTACAGGTATGTACCATCATGCTGTTTATCAACAAATTCTGGGTAGTTGTGAATTTTTTATTTAGAGATCTTCTATATAGCTAAACTTAAAACAATTATTTTAGTTATTATGCAATTAGTCTTTAAATACAGATCCTACCACTTTTTCTTTCAATGTATTTGTTGTAACAGTCATTACTTCTTCATTGTTACTGTGCTCCTAATGCTGACATTACTCACACTGTGAGCACACATTCACTACTTTCTTACTTCTTTACTCTTAATGCTTTTAATGTGCTCCTAATTCTGATATTGGTCATATTGTGACAACTCATATTCATTACTTTGCATTAGTATTTTATCACTTTCTCTTTTTTTGTTGTTTTGTTTTTGTTTTTCGAGGTAGGGTCTCACTTTAGCCCAGGCTGACCTGGAATTCACTATGTAGTCTCAGGGTGGCCTTGAACTCATGGTGATTCTTCTACCTCTGCCTCCCGAGAGTGCTGGGATTAAAGGCATGCGCCACCATGCCCGGCTTTTTTTTTATCACTTTCTTGAACTTAAAAAAGAAAAACAATTCTGTTGCTGGAGAGATGGCTTAGCAGTTAAAGGAGCTTACTTGCAAAGCCTGATGGCCTGGGTCTGATACCCCAGGACCCACATAAAGCCAGATGCGCAAAGTGGCTCATGCATCTGGAATTCATTTGAAGTTACAAGAGGCTCTGGAGTACCCATTCATTCATATTCTTTCTCTCTCTTCTTGCAAATAAATAATAAAATGTTAAATTATTTTCTAACTTTTCATTATTTAAGTGATATTTTTTGTTTATGGTATAATTTGTTGATCACCCATCCAGTTTATATCAGGTCACCTGTTAATCAAACTAAAATATTTGTGGAGCAATTGCAGTGTACTAGGCATTATTTTAGGAACTAGAGTTATAGTATTTTTTACATGTATAATTTTTTGTGTGTATATGTGTGTATTTATGTGTGTGGGTGCATATTTGTGTGCTTAGAGACTTGAGATCAGTGATGAGTATCTTCCTCAATTACTCTCCACATTATTTTTTGTGGAAGGATCTCTCACCAAGCCTGAAGTTTACTAATTTGACTACCCTGGCTAGCTACCAACCTCAGATCTCCCTGACTTTACCTTCCCAGTGCTGGAAATCAGGTGTGTGTTGTTACATCTGCCTTTTGTTCCACAGGTGCTGAAGGTCTGAACTCAGGTCCTCATGCTTGCTCAGCAACTGAGCCATCACCCCAGCTCTCAATGTTTGTCCTAAGCATATATATATATATATATATATATATACATATATATATATATATATATATATATATATATATGCACGTGTGTGTGTGCATACACACACACACAGACACTCCACTGCCAATTACGACCACTTTGTATAATGCCTGTTGCTCACCTCCTATCTTGCCCATTCCTGGGGAGCATTTCCTATATTTGACATTTCCTTGGGTTCTTCCTCATTCCTAAACATGCTGCAAACATTCAATAAATGTTTGAAAAATGTTTTCCCTTCATTTTAGGACTGGCAATGTGTACAATCAAAAGGCTGCTTCTTTTTAGAAGATGATGGTGAAATCATTAGTCATCAATACAAGATGCAAATAACTCAAAGGTCCATGGTTTATCTAACAATTAAGCCATTAAACCTGAGTCAAGTGGAAGGCAAGTTTAAATTTTCTGGTTTGTTTTTATTTTGTTTTATTTCTGACAGTATCATAAATGTTTATAATGTATTTTGATCATATTCACCCTCATTCAACCCTCAACCCTCATTACCCTCTCTTATCCCCTTCCCACTCCTGCTAAACCCATTTTTCTTCTCAGCTGGGGTTTTTTGTTTTGTTTATTGTTTTTGACCCACTGACTTAAATTAGGGTTGCTTTCATGAGAACCGGTGGGGCATTATTTCCTGGAGTATGGGAAACTTCCCAGTGGCCATACCACTGAAGAACATGACTGCCCCTCCTCCAATAACTATTGAATGCTGATCCTCTAGGAGGACTGGGTTCTCACAAGCCCCCCACTCCCCTAAGAGAATATTGATGGGGTCAATCATGTAGAAAACAGCTGCTATGATTTCATGAGTATAACAACCATGCTGTATCCAGAAGAGAGCATTCCTCTTCTCCCCATCCTCAAGCTCTTACATTCTTTCTGCCCTCTCTTCTGCAGGGTTTCCTGAGCCTTAGAGAGGGTGCTATAAATGCTCCATTTAGGGGTGAGCACACACACAAGTTATTTATTCCTAGCACTTTAACCAGCTTTATATCTGTGCATTAATCTTTTCCCACTGCACAAAGAAACTTCTGTGATGATTGAGATTGAGAACAGACTAATCTACAGGTATAAACATAAATATGTAGAAGGCAGTTTGACCAACTTATCCATTTAGCACAACAATGGCAGGTTCCCTCTAGGGCCTCTCACACCTCCAGCCATGGTTTTTATAAGGTTAATGGCATCAACATGAATTCCTTTCTGCAAAACAGGTCTCAAATCCAATCAGAATGTGGCGTGACAAGACTGAAGCCACTCTTGCCCCAGTGGGCACACCTTGCCTAGCCAGTGACGGCATGTAGGATAGTTGGGGTTTTCTCTCCCAGCAGCCTGCATAGCACGCTTGTTTATCTTTTGATACAAATTTGCAACCTTTTTGAAACTACATATACATTTCCTAGTCTTAGCTAGTCAGGAAAATAATCTGCCCAAGAAGCATATACATTTTTAAGTTTATCACACGTATTTGTTGTTACATGGTACTGTGTTACACAAGGCCATTTTCATATGAGCATAGATTGTATGTTGAGCATACTCCCCCCTTCCTGCCCTCCTCATTCTCTCCCCCCTCCTGTTAGTCTCTTAATCCCCTAAACTGCTGTTCTTCTAGTTTCATGTCATGTATACGTGCATGATCTTATGTGTTTGTATAATATCCAGGAAACACAAATGAGAAAGAAGTGTGACATTTGTCTTTCTGAGACTGGTTTAATTTATTACCATTATCTTCAGATGTATCTATTTTCCTTCAAACAACATAACTTCATTCTTTATGGCTAAAAAAATCCGGTTTGTATGTATACCACATTTTCTTTTTATAAAATTTATTTGAGAAAGAAAGAGAAAGTATGGGCACACCAGGGCCTCTAGCCACAACAAATGAACTCCAGACACGTGCACCTCTTTGTGTGTCTGGCTTTATGTGAGTACTTGGGAATTGAACCAGGCTTATTTTGCTTTACAAGCAAGTGCCTTTAACCACTGAGCAATCTTTTCAGCCCCTCTAGCACATTTTTTTAAATCCATTTCTCTATTGTTATACACAAGTGAGTTCTGTAACTTAACTATTGTGAATAGTGCTGCAATAAACATTTGTGTGCAGGTATCTCTATGCCATTTTGACTTGGATTTCTTCCAGTAAATACCCAGAAATGATATAGCTAAGTCATATAGCTGATCTGTTTTTAGTTTTTTGAGAAGTCTGCATTCTGATTCCATAATGGCTGAACCAGTTTACATTCTACGGTGGTTTGAATTAGGTGTCCCATGTCCATAAACTCACATGTTTTGAATACTTGGTTCCCAGCTGATGGCAATTTGGAAGATGGAGCTTTGCTGGAGGATGTCTGTTGTTGGGAGTGGGCTTAGGGGTTTTATAGCCAGCTTCCCTTTGCTAGAGTTTGGCTCATTCTCTTGCTGCTGCTTGCCACCTGCTGTGGCAGAGGTGATATCCAATCTCTGCTCATGCCATCTTTATCCTTCCATTATAGGGCTTCTTCTTGAGATTATAAGCCAAAATAAAGACTTGCCTCCTAAAAGCTACATTTGGTCAGGTGTTTTGTCCCAGCAACAAGAAGGTAACTACAACAGTTAATTGGTACCAGTAGAGTGGGGTCGTTACTGCTAGAAACCTGACTGGATTTTGGTCTTTTAGAACTGATTTGCAGGAGCATTGTAGGAGAATTTAAAACTTTGGTCTAAGAGATGCCTTGAAGTGCTGTAGGCAGACAGTGATGGACTAGTCTGATCAGAATTGGGAAACCTAAATGCAGAAAGAACTGAGGACTGTGAGACTTGGCTTATGAAGGGAAGAAGAGATTTTTCCAGACTAAGCTAGAAGCAGTTTGTATGAGAGGGTTACTGCATTCTTTCTGTGTCCTGAGAACATGTGTAGAGTTGAGTTTAGAAGAAATGAACTGCTGTGAACAGATGGATATGGTGCAGAAATAAAAGTTGCAGGGAAGATGGTGGTGTGTTAGGACCTCCAGGGCAGGCAGAGGTAAATTACACTGTCACTCTGACAACCTGAATGGAGAAAGGAAATTTTTAGCTTGGCAGGCAACTTAGCTAGAGCCAGGGATTTCACAGAATAACTTACAACCCCAGCTGACAAGCACATCTCCCGTTCAGGGGTCTTGAGGTCTGCCGCCTCTGTGCTACCGCCTGCGCAGCAGCAGTTAAAGGAGCACATTTTGCCTTAGTGCAATCTTTTCCCCAACTTTTTTGGTGTAAACAAAGCTAAAATTAAGTTAACAGAAAGCTGATTGAGTAGAAGATACAAAGGGAAGCCCCAGAACCGGCCAGCCCAGCTCTGCCCATTGGTCTTCAGTCAGTACCTGCCAACAAGATTAGGAGAAGCTGGCTCAGCTCAGCCCTATCTTCAGTGGGAGGGAAAGCAGAGTAGGGGAAGGAAAGAGCAAGTACATAGCGAGGTCCCGGCAGGTGCAGCACTGCCACCTAAGGGGTAAGGGTGAAACTGACCCCCCCCCCCCAGCTCCCGGCAGGTGCAGCAATGAAACCTAGTGGGGAACAGTGGAACTGACCCCCCTCCCAAGCTCTGGGCAGGTGCAGCACTGCCACCTGGGGGGAAGGGTGGAACTGACCCCCCCCCCAGCTCCCAGCAGGTGCAGCACTGCCACCTAGGGGCAAGGGTGGAACTGATTCCCATGTGCTTGCGGCAGGTGTAGCACTGCCACCTAGGGGGGAAGGGTAGAACTGACCCCGTGAGAGCTGGGCAGGCACAGCTCCAGCCTAAACCGGGCTCCCCTACTGCTCCCAGTTCCCTCAAAGGCCTGAGAGTCCACCCTCACCCACAAGCTCCCGCCATAGCTCAGTGTCTCCTCCCTGCTGCCTCTTGACCTGAATCCATACCACTTCAATCCCCACCCCCATTCCCTTGAGCACAGTGCGCGTTCCGTGGGCACAACAGGCCCATAGCCCTGCCTGTGCTTCCTAGGCATGCACCTGCCAGCAGGCATCAGGCTTTGGGTTCTTCTGGTCATCCATGCACAGCCCCAACTACCCACCCTTGCTTGAGCCAGCAGGGCCGCTGGCTTGAAGGGGCACTAAGCCCCAACCCCCATGGACCTGACACACTCACCAGCCCAGCCTCTGATCTGAGGGCATTCACAGTCACAGATCAACCAAGGGAGTGCCAAACCCTCTCTGTGGAGCCCAGCACACACCCCTTCCACACTGTTGAAGTGTACACATCACAAGGACATCCCCCAACCAAGAGAAATTGAAATGGGAAGATCCCAACGCAAGAAAGAAGAGTATACCAGTGGAGGAAGTCACGCCTAACCTGCCAAGTCCCAAGTGGAAAGCCAACAGTGAACCTATAAAAGAGAGAGAGCAGATGCAAGCCCAGGATGAGATGAAACTAAGCCCAGATCATACTGGCATAGATTCTATAAAGAGGTTAATGATGGAAATGGAAGAAAAAATTGATAACCACTTAGAAAAGGTACAAAGTCAGCTCACAAGCTTTGCTTCCAGGCTTAATACAATTGAGGAGATACAAACGGACTTAAATAGATCAGTAATTGAACTAACCAGCAAACAGAAGGCAAACCAGCAAACAGAAGGCAAACCAGCAAACAGAAGGTCTCAAGAATCAGCTAACCCAACTAAACGAAGACATGAGCAAATACAAGAATGAATATCAGCAAGCAGTAAGTAAATCAAACCTTGAAATGAAAAGAAGCCGGGCGTGGTGGCACACGCCTTTAATCCCAGCACTCAGGAGGCAGAGGTAGGAGGATCACCATGAGTTTGAGGCCACCCTGAGACTACAGAGTGAATTCCAGCTCAGCCTGGGCTAGAGCGAGACCCTACCTCGAAAAACCAAAAAAAAAAAAAAAGAAAAAAAGAAATAAAAGTCGCAGGCTGGAGACAGTGCCTATTCAGCTGCAGTTGTTTGAGAAATTACCATATTGAGATTGGGCCAGCTGTTCTGTATTAGGACAGCAAAAAGAATGCTAACTCTTGAAAGTAGGAGGCCTGAATGCTAAAGGAGTGCCCAGCTCTTCAAAGTCTGCTTTATTCCCCACCTGGACTAACAAACTTGGTAGCCCACCTAGCACTATGGGAGCTTAACAAATGCAAGAAAGGGTTGTTGGATTACAATGTGGTTTGTTTTCTTGAAATGGCCTCTCAGGTGATGTGAGGCAGGGTTGTTGGAAAGCCTGCATGGAGGCCTGATGGAGCCATCAGGATAAACCATGGGTTGCAGTGGAGAACCCAGAAAATGTCAGGGCTATGGGATGGCTGCCAAGGAGAGCTGCTGTCTCTAGATAAATTTTTTTCCCAGGCTGTGAGCAGCCAAGCTGGAGGGGCGGAATGGGAATTCCAGAGACTTTGTCACTGGTTAGAGATGTTGGTCTTGAAGCTACAGAATTTGATGTTTACACTTTTTGTTTTAGATCTTGTATTGGTTCAATCTTTCCTTGGTATACCCAATGCCATCCTTTGCAGTGTGCATGTTTAGTCTGTGCCATTATGTTATTTTGCTTTTACAGGCTAACAGTTAAGAGATCTTGAACAGTGTTGGGATAGATAAAAACTTTAGGGGCCTTTAAAGTTAGACTGAATGCATTGCATTTTACATCCTGGACGGTTATTAGTTTATGGGACCAGGAGCAAAATGTGATGGTTTGAATTAGATACCACCATAAACTCATGTGTTTTGAATGCTTGGTTCCAACTGATGGCAGTTTGGGAGATAGAGCCTTGCTGGAGGAGGTGTGTTTGGGGGGGCAGGGTTAGGGATGTTATATCCAGTTTCCCTTTGCTAGAGTTTGCCTCCCTACCCTGCTACTGTTTGCCACCTGCTATGGCAAGGAAGTTATGTTTAGCTTCTGTTCCATCATCTTTCCCAGCCATCATGAAGCTTTGAGATTGTAAGCCAAGTGAAAAACTTTCATCCCATCAGCTACTTTTGGTTAGGTCCTTTATCCAAGCAACCACTACAGCTCATTCCCACCAGCAGTGAATAAAATATACCCTCCTGTCCACATCCTCACCAGCATGTGGTATTATTTGTTTTCTGACTGATGGCCATTTTTACTGAGGTAAAATGGATTTTTGATGTAGTTTAAATTATATTTTGTTGATTATTAGTGAGGTTGGACATTTTTCATATATTTGATGGTCATTTGTTTTTTATTTTAATTTTTATTTACTTATTTGTAAGCAGAGAGAGATAGAAGAGAGACAGACAGAGAGAATGGGCATGCCAGGGCCTCCAGCCACTGCAAACAAACTCCAGAACATTTGCCAATTTGTGCATCTGGCTTTACGTGGGTACTGGGGAATCGAACTTCGGTCCTTTGGTATTGTAGGCAAGCACCTTAACTACTAAGTCATCTCTCAAGCCCATTGTTGGCTATTTTGATTTTATCTTTTGAGAACTGTCTGTTCATTGTATTTGACCATTTATTGATTGGGTTGTTTGATTTCTTATCATTTAGTTTTTTTTAGTTCTTTGTATAGTCTAGATATTAATCTCATGTCAAATGAATAATGGCAGTCTGTGGTATCCTTAGCAATAGGGTCTTATCTTTTGTCAGAGGCAGGTATTCTAAGAGTTTTGACATAAGCCTGTCTTGTTTTAGGGACCTTGTGGGTCTCTCTTTTTTTTTTTTTTTTTTTTTTTTTTGGTTTTTGGAGGTAGGGTCTCACTCTAGCCCAGGCTGACCTGGAATTCACTATGTAGTCTCAGGGTGGCCTTGAATTCATGGTGATCCTCCTACCTCTGCCTCCCGAGTGCTGGGATTAAAGGCGTGTGCCACCACGCCTGGCTCTTGTGGGTCTCTTTGATCAATAGCTCAGTGTGGGAAGGAACCAATAACTGAGACAGGGAGTTACATGCCAGAACCACTTGTCTTAGGGTTAGGCTTCTTCCTACCCTCTGCAGGACCCTTCTTACCAGATGATGCTCCCAGCTTCCTCAAGAGTTTACTGTATTAAAGTAAAATGTTATGGTATTGATTCATAATTGATTTAGATTAGTGTATATTTTTCGCCACCAGCCTGTTCCCCCCAAGTTCTTCCATCCCCTTTGTCAGTCTCTCAATTCACCTGTCAGGTTTGCTTACTATTCAAGCTTAACCTTGTTAGAAACCACAGATGAGGGACAATATGCAGCATTTGTCTCTCTGTTCTTATGTGAGTTAGTTAAGTATGATCTATTTCAAGTCTGTCCACTTTTCTTTAAATTTCATTATAGACAGACCTTTTGACCAGCTTTTTTCTCACAAATTTGTTGTAGGCTGCAGGTTAGCTAGTAGCTTGCTTTGTTGATTTTGGCTAGGTTCTCCTAGGTATGGAGTGAATACGGCCAACTTACCTTGCCTTGTATGATCTGTCATCTTCCAGGAAGCAAGCCAGCTCTTGTTTCCACTTTCTAATGAGTCTGAGAAAATTCTCTGCAGAAGTGTAATGGGACTTCCTAAGACCTGGGCTTAGACCTGTTATAAGTGGTCTGCGCCATCTGTCACCAGACCTGGTGTAAGTGGTCTGAGCCACTTGTCACTAGACAAAACACCAGGAATTGAATTTTTTTGAGGCAGAGTCTCACTCCAGTCCAGACTTACTTGAAACTTACTGTATAGTCCAGGCTAGCCTTGAACTCACGGTGATCCTCCTAACTCAGCTTTATAGGTGTGAGCCACTGAACTGGCTGCCACTGAATGTGTAAGCTGTCCTGTATTCCTAGAATAGCAGTCTGAGACAGTGGATTAATATCCCAAGGATTTGTCTTGCTCACTTTCTCCTTATAATTTTATAGGGAAACAGAACAAAGGCTATAAATCCCTTCAACGTTCAATCGTCCTTCTGGCCAGGCATTGTGGAAATGCCTAACATGCTTCAAGATCAGGTCTTTCTCTGTAGCAGGGAAGGTTACACTTCCCTCATTATATTCTCTCTGTAGAAGGAGAGAGTTCACAGCCATTGCCTTCTGCTTCTTTCCTGAGCTTCCTTTTGGATGACTTCTAAGCTAGATAAACTCAGAACAAACCATTAGCAGTGCGTACATGCTGGGGTTCTTGCAAGGTATGCATGCAGATTCCTCCCAACAGTGAGGTACAAGTGTGTATCTTAAAAGATGGACTATGAAGTGCCCTTGCACTAGCACCATGCATGACATGCTGTTGTCCACCAGTCTCCGCATGTCCAAAAGTGATTGTTCCCCACACACCTTGAATGTGTCTAAATTCCGTGATTGTTGTTATCGTGTTGATGAGTTTCTCTGCTTTGGTCTTTATCCTGCTTGCCAGTTTCAGTTCTTTAGACTTGTGGCTTCTTGCCTTTCATTATTTCTAGATATACCTTTATTTCTTCAAACAGTTCTTCTGCCATCTTTTATTCTTACTGGTATGACTCCCGACATACCTCCTATGCTCCAACACAGATAATTGAGGGCTTGCAGAGGCCCATCGTTCCTTGGGAAAGTCTGCCTTTCATGCTATTTAATTGTCTTGTGATCTCAGCTCTATAGGTTCAAGAAAGGTTATGATCTTGGAGGTTATCTAGTTTATCTCAAGCCTGTGGTTCATGCCTATAATCCCAGAATTCAGAAAGCTGAGGTCGGAGGAACTACAGCGTAAGTTCCATGTCAGCCTGGGCTAGAGTGACACCCCGCCTTAATTTTTTTTTTTTTTGGTTAGTTGTTCTTGTTCATAGAGCAACACATTTCCAACTGTATTTCACTGTATGATTTTAAGTAGAAAGCAATATGTAATCTGCTATATTTTAACAAGATCAGGTGGATTTTGTGAAAATATTGAGTATGGAAGAATACTCAGAAATACTGAGAACGTGACTGGAGATAGGGCTCAGTGGTTTAAAGCACTTGCTTGCAAGGCCTGCAGGCCCAGGTTTGATTCCCCAGTACCCATGTAAAGCCAGATATACAAAGTGGTATATGATTCTGGAGTTTATTTGCAGCAGCAAGAGGCTCTAGTATACCTATTCTTTCTCCACCCCCCTTGGTGTCTCACAATAAGTAAATAAATATAATAAACACAAGTAAAAAATATTTTTAAAAGAATTATTTTTCAGGGCTGGACTTGGTGGTACACACTTTGGAGGCAGAAGTAGGAGGATAGTTGTGACTTAGAGACCAGCTTGAGACTACATAGTGAATTCCAGGTCAGCCTGGGCCAGAGTGAGAGCCTACCTCAAAAAAAAAAAAAAGAATATTTTTCAGAATAGAGCAAAGAGACTAGCTGGATGTGGGTGTCATTATGAAATTATAGGGAAAAACTAGCACTTATTTGAACTGGATACAGTCAGGAGAGGGATAGATATTCAAGACAGTATTTTCTGAGAATTGGTTTTGATATGCGAGAAAAGTTTGGGGGCAAGTAGTAAAAGGAATGAGTTACTATACTTTCTGAGCTAGAGAAGAGTGTAGGTGGATAGTTTGTTTAAGATGCTGGCAACGTTAGGAGTCCATGTTTGAAATGTCACATAGGGAGTTGATGACATGAGATTAGCATTCAGAAGATCAGTCCTAAATAGGGGTGGAGTTTTCGGCTTGTAAGCATATCGATGATGTTAACACAAAACAAGTCATAACTCAAAAGGAATAGAAGATCTTTTATTCTAGAGCCAAATATCAGTGACTGTGGTCCAGCAACACAGGTTCAGGTTACTCCACATACTATGTTCCAATGAGCTACGGCTTCATGAAGTGTTCACAGTAACAGAACAAAGAAAGTTCAAAACTAAGGCATTTTTTCAAATATATTGGTAGAAACCTCAGTTAGGCAGGTTGGCACCACCTGGGGAAGTCTCTGCTATAGGCCTCAAAGGTTATCTGATGCCATATTTAGCATTTAGGTTGATAGAAGCTAGGGGGTCTGTTTGTACATTCTAAAAAGGTTTTTACCTGATTGTTACAAGGATGTTAGGTCAAACACAGATGGGCAGTAAATGGCTGTTAGGGGTTAAGGATAACCCAAGATAATTCGACACATACCAGCCTTCCAAAGTCACTGAAGTTTTAATCAGTCTTGAAGAAGCTGTACCACAGATGTGGCTTTTTCCCCCTGGGAACCTCAGTTCACACTGATTTCTTCCTGCTTCAGGAGGCAAGCCAATGCTGTGTCCCATTTCTTCCCGGAAGATAAAACATCCGTCTCACTTGGATTTCTGGCTACTTCATTGTCCTACAGTTCAGATTTTTTTTTAACCCAGGCCTCACATGTTAGGCAAGCACTCCACCACAGAACCCCATGAGTCCCTGCAACTCAGCTTTTGGTGACTTAAAAAAAGTTTAGGACTTTCAGAAATGGAGTATATAATGTTTCTCATAAAATCTTTTTTTAAAAATATTTTATTTATTCATTTTCAAGCAGAGAGATACAGAGAGAGATACAGAGAGAGAGAGAGAGAGAGAGAGAGAGAGAGCGCACCAGGGCCACCACCTTGTCGGTCTGGCTTATGTGGGTCCTGGGAAATTGAACCCAGGGCCTTAGGCACTGGAGGCAAATGCCTTAACCCCTGAGCCATCTCTCCAGCCCTTCTCATAAAATCTTATATAGTTTGTGGCCTATTATAGATAATAAGATGTTTATATATCAAAATGACGTTTATGTTTCTTTTAAAAAGTCCAGTGGGTGATCTGGAGAGATGGCCAGCTGATAGAGGGCTTACTTACAAGCATAAGGACCTGAGTTCAATCTCCAGAACCCACAGAAAAAATCCAATGGGAAAAGAAACCACTAGCTTGTTTTAACATATGACTTTGAAATACGAAAGTAGTGATTGGTTGATTAAAGTGTTTGGACCTTTTGCTGTTTCTAGGAAGACCCTCCCCGTGGCTGTCAGTTGACACTGCTGTATATGTTGTGAAGGAAAGTGGGGGTGAGGCACACGTGCAGCTCGAGGGCTTCACTGAGCTCCGGAACAGAGAAGTGAGTCCACGTTCACTCTCCAATGCACAGTCTAAGCGGAGGGGGAATCTCGACTTTGGGGAAGTTCTTCTATATATATTTTTTTCTTTTATATTTAACAAGTGTGAATGTTACATGTTCTATTATTTATAAAGGACTTTCTTATTTGCATTAAACATTCTATGTGCTCTGTGAGCACTGTTGTTGTGGACATGCTTGATAAAAAGATTGGTACAATAGAGCCTCCCGGCCTCCACTCCCAGATACAAGCAATTCCAGACTTTGGAAAAGTTCCTTTTATGTTTGTCTTGCTGATAGTACTATCACAAAATGGAAAATGTTCATGATTACTATCCTCAGACTTGACTCTTATTATAAGGTTCAAAAATAGACTGATATGAAAAAGTGTCTTTAAATGTTTTCTATGTTGCCCTGGGGGGTTCTTGTGACCTTTCCGATTTACTCAGAGACCAAATATGTGAGCAGATACATAAATGTGCCTATTTTATGAGGACTGCAAAACACATCTACTTTACAACAACAGAAATAATACTATTCAAGGGCTTACTACAATATCATATTTAATCTTTATATAGGTCCAATGACAGACAAACATTTCCCTGATGGAATGTTATATAAAAGTCTTTATTGTAGGCTTCCTAACAGACAGGTATAGTTATAGGCAAGAAACAAATAAAATGGCAGAAGTTACTATTTTGACTAAACTCTTCTTTGAAACTGACTACAAAGTGAATTTCAAGATAAAGCACTGTCTGAAGCAATTGCTTTTCCCATTTGGTCTTGGGTAAAATTACTTTCTTATGAGAGTGCATGTGTAAAAAAAAGTCAGCACATATCAAGATAGTAATAAAGTTTGATATGAGTTTCTACTTACTTCTTATAGGTTTCTGTTTATTTGTAATATGTCATATTTACAAAGAGTTTTTATTTGTATTTTTAGTTTCACAATTATTTTCTTTAAGAAGAGTTTTGAGCGCATGAAAAACTTTCTAGCTGCCATCCATAGAGGCAGTGCTGGGTTATATGTGAGAATAAAGGCAGTTCATGGAATAACATATATTAGGAAGCAGCAAGGGCTTCTGTAAACGCCTGATATCAGCCTGTATATAACCAATCTAAGCAGTTATGGTCTGCACAGTATGGACTTTGTAGTTTTGTCTTCCCAATGATCCTCAGTTATATTGTATTACTTACAAAACATGGTAACCTTGGGGTGATTATGGTCCTTTGACTACTAATCAGGGCCAAAATACTGCTGACTGCAGAATTCAGATGAGCAACTTTATTTTGTATATAAATCTTCAGGATCACCTAAAATATACCTAGGTTTTGCAGGGAATATTTAGATACAATATTCCACAGAATTCTCTTGGGCTAGCCTTGCTAAAGGGCAAATAACTGTACTTAGCTCTTATATGTAAGAGTGAAATATGTAGATTGAAGATTTCCAAAAGACTCATAGTTTTTAATATAAAACTCAAGGGCTGGAGAAAGCCCCTAGGAGATACATAGAAAGATACAATTTTCTTTCTTTTATACAACAGGAGAATAAAATGTTTTCCTATACAAATGTCTGGATACCCACTATAAATATGCAACATTTGACGGGAAGCACAATTACATAGAAGACAGGTCTATTTGGGATTCTGCATCTTGTTTTATACTCCATATTGTAAAACTGATCATAACATTCTGTCTGTTGGACATTATGCTCAAAAACATAAGGCTGTGTCACAAAGACAGCTATCCCATCATTTCACCTAGATATGTGCTCTGAAAAAGTCAGTCTTACCTAACCACTGATGTATGACTCTTTTGCAACACCAGCACGAGGGTGTCAGAGACATGAGGACTATCAGCTCAGGCAGCCTGAACTACACAGTGAGAGATTGTCTCAAATAAACAAGCTAAACATGAGCTCTTATCTGAAGAAAACAAAAACTAAAGTAACATTCTAAACTGTATAATTGGGCAGTTAGAAATATGGCTACTTCACTCAAATAATGAACGCTAAAATATATTTCACTTTCCTTCTGTATTGGTAAAATATTATTTACAAGTCATATATTTGTTTTTATCTTTGTAGAATACATACCTTGAGTATTACTACTTTCTTTAAGGGGCTTAGTGTTTCCATTTTAAAAAATCCTAAAATCACTGTGTCATGTTGAAGTTATTCACATCATAAACATTTTTGAAGGTTATTTGGGATGGCTTAGAAGGTGGGATAACTTCTTGCCTATTTTGGTTTTTAGGTTATCTATCAAGAACGATGTATATGTTTACTATTTATTTATGTAACATGCAATATATTTGTATCTTATATTAAATATAATTACATATTTTGTATATATCATAAAGCAATTTATATATGGAATAATATATCTTCTGGTCTTGTATTAGGGTTACCATGAAGAAAAAGAACTGGGAGTCTATAAAAGATTGATAGAACTATAATAGGATTGATAAACAGATTTAAAGTAAATCATGTCGAAGGTTTCTCTTTCAGAAAAAAAGATTAAAAGTCATTAAGATTCAAGGTTGTTTTGTTTAATTCTCCTGAGAAAAGGTGTTTGGATGGACTGGTGAACTTGGACCTGGAATTTACTGGTTAATTCCTTCCACAACTGGCTGTAGGCTGAAGAAAGAAATAAAACCAATCACAGAAGAAGCCCAACTTGTGTATAGAGATGAAACAGGGGGGTTATGTCTTACAAGTGAATTTAGGTAAGTTTTGTCTCTTAAAGTTAGAACTGTCTTTCTTAGTCAGTTCATCTGTCTTTTCTTATTGCTGTTGGCCAGCTTCCACCCCATCTGTGGGTTTTAATTAACTATCTTAATGCTTATGGTAGTAAGGATAAAGCTGGAGGATATTATGCTAAGAAAATATTAGACATATTCACAGAAACAAATTCTTTATCACTTCACATATGTGTAATCAAAAAAGTCAAACTTAGGGGTGGAGAGGTAGCTCAGCAGTTAAGGCACTTGCCTACAATGCCTAACAACCCCGGGCTTGATTCCCCATTACCCACAGAAAGCCAGATGAACAAAGTGGTACATGCATCTCAAGTTTAGTTGCAGTGGCTGGTGTGCCCATACTTTCTCTCTCTCTCTCTCTCTCTCTCTCTCTCTCTCTCTCTCTCTCTCTCTCTCTCTCTCTCTCTTTCTCTCTCTCTCTGCTTACAAATAAATACATAAATGAGTTTTAAAAAAAATTTTTAAAGGAGTCAAGCTTAGTGAATCAGAGAACAGAATGATAGTTACCAATGCTCAGTGGTATAGGGAAACATGGGAGATGTTTAAAAGATATAAAATTTCAGACAGAAGAAACAAGTTCAGGGTATCTATTTTATAGTATGGAGAATACAGTTGATTGCAATTTATTATACTTAAAAATGCTGAAAGAATAGATCTCAAATGTCCTCCCCACAAATAACATGTAGAATAACAGATATATTACTTAATTATTACTTAATTTATTCTATAGTGTATATATAAACCAAGAATGTATTCTATATAATAAATACATAATTGTCAGAGAACTAGTGTAAGCATCTGAAAGTGATATTCCATTTTCAGATCTGGAGTTGTCATTCATTTATGGGTTCTACCCACTTGGCAAGTCAACTTTAGTCATACACAAAATCAGTTTCTCCTCTACTAAACACTGCTGGTGGAAACAGAACCTGCTAGTTGCACTCTTGATTTTGATAACCGTCACATAGGAAATCCAAAGCTGAGGTAGTTTTCTGTGTCCTGCATCTTCACACTGAGATTTGGCCAGACAGAAAGAAGAAAGTGCTATAGAGAAACTAGTGTAATTCATTGAATTCCTATGGTGTTTTGAGAGTCAGTCATTTATCTGAAAGCTTGTTTGTTCCATGCAGTACTAGACTAGATCCAAATTGTCTTGTGTAATACTAGATCCAAAATGTATTTGGATACAGTGCAATTCAAAATTATTCATGCCATAATATCCTTCCTTTGAAAATTATCCTCAAAATCTGTTCTTGTCCTCATTACCTTAAACAAGAAATATTTTCTATATTTTATAATTTTAGGTCAACTTTATCAGATATATTTGACATAATTGATTTAGATGGAAATGGTCTTCTCAGCCTTGAAGAATACAACTTTTTTGAATTGAGGACAAGTGGGGAAAAATGTGATGAAGATGCTTGGGCTATCTGCAGAGGTAAGTGCTGCTCACTTTCTTAATGAGGGTGTGGGGAATATATGCCATCCTTTGATTCCTAAGAAGTAAGAAGCCAAACTTCTCTTCTGTGGAATAATGCTTTCCATTTAACATTGTAGAAGTGTAGCAGTGTACATAGATGATAAAATGCTAAACATCTATTTTCTTAAACTGATAGTTGATATACTTGTCAAATGATATGAATTACATAATCCTCATTTTAGCTTTTAGCCTATGCATTTAAGAGTGTAAAGGATAAAAGCCAGCCCTAATACCTAATACCACTGGGCCACAAACTGTTTCTTGAAAAGGCAGCAAAGAGATGATAGATTAGTTTTACTGAAAAAAAATTCAACAGGTTTCCTGGGAGCTGATACATATTAAGAATTCTTTAATGTTTCTTGTGTTTACATTGAATTAAGAACGTCCATCCATAGATATAATGAAGGCCAAAACACCAAGATGGATAGAGAACATCCATGATATGAAAAAGATAAAGTCAGTTGTCACTGAGGAGGAGGATAGGGCCTTGACTTAAGACTCAAGCCAGGGGCGCCTGTAGGGCAGAGAATAGGAAGGCCAGAATGCAGTCAGGAGAGGTGAGGCCTCCCGTCACTGAGGTGGAATGTGTGATTCTTAACATGGTCTAAGCTTGTCTGAGTCAGGGAGCCCGGTGGGAGTCAGATAAAGTTGGTTCTCTTAAATAGCAAGTAGCATAAAAAATGATACTAATAACATAAAGATATTCATCATATTTATCCTTAGCTGAAAGTCTGATCAATGATTAATATGTCAATGTGTAATATTACAGTTTAATAAGATTGATAATATACACAGTATAGTTTTATCTATAAGCTATAGCTTTAATGATATATATTTTTCATTTCTCAGTTTACTATCACTTGAGCTCATTGCATAAAAATGAATCATAATTGGGATTTTCTTATAGAAAAATGTTCATAGGGCTGAGGTGATGGCTCAGACCGTAAAGTGCTTGCCATGCAAGCCCGAGGACCTAAGCTGGTATCCCCAGCACCCATGTGAAAGCTGGATGTGGTATGCCTGTGATCCCAGTGCAGGGGAAGTGCAGACAGGAAGACACCAGAATGCTCACTGGCTAGCTTGTCTAGCTAAATTGGTGAGCTCAGTTCAGTGAGAGACACAGTCTCAAATAAATATGCAGAGTGTTATTGAGGAGGAAGACACTTGCATGTTCAAGCACACCACCAAACACACATGGAACAAATTCCATTTAAATGAACAGAGTGCACAGTGCCATGTTTTGAGAGCTTGTCTTGTACCAAGTGCTAATCTAAGCAGTCTACACATCAACTCTGTGAGGTAGTATTATTATCATTATTCATACTTTACAAGCGAGGACATAGAATCAAAGTAAATAGCTTCTCCAGGACAAGAAAGCAAGAAGCTTCATAACTCGGTTTTAAATCCGAGAAGTCAGGTTTTAGAACTTTAAACTCCATGCTAATAAACCATATCTGAAAATGATTGAATTAAAATGATTTGATGGAATAACTCTTTCAGTGACAGCTGTAATCTTGCAGAGAAACATTACTTTCTAGTATATACAATATTAATGACTTATCATTCCTATTGTAATAAGAAAATACATTATTTAGCTATAAATCATCTTAACCTTTTTCATAGACTTAAGGAAGCCTTTATTTTTGTTTATTTATAGACTTTATTTTTATTTTTTGAGGTAGGGTCTCACTCTATCCCAGGCTGACCTAGAACTCATTATGTAACCCCAAGCTGGCCTCAAACGCATTGTGATCCTCCTACTTTATTTTAAAAGCAGTTTTAGATGGACAGTAGAAGATCTATAGAGCTCCCATATATCCATATATATCCTCTTCAGTCTACCCCCACCAACCAAGGTTTGCCTGTTATGAACATTGTTGCTATGGTGTATTTGTTACAATTCATGAGTCAATCTTGCTATATTATTATTATTTATTCATTCTTATATAGTTCTATGTGTTTTGACGTGTGCATAATGTCACAAATATACTATTAACCATTCAAAGTTTTACTGCTGTCATATAAAAAGACTTTTCCTTAGGTGACGTGAACACACATCTCAGATAGGGCACAAATGACATACCAAAGGACGATTACACCAAAACCAGTTTGGTGAACCAATGAGTTTATTGGGGTTACTCTCATGAACAATAGATGACTTAAAAAGTTAAAAATTCCATCCTGGATGACGACCTCCCCAAAGCTGCTTCAACTCCAAGGCAGCTGAATCACCAGTCCACCTCAGCATAGGCCATGACTCATAGAAGCTGCATCTGGAGCTCACTTCAGTTGGAGTCTCCCCACACTGCACACTTGCTCTTGCAGGCAGCTCCACCCAAGAGTCTTTTCCTCAACAGTTGTTTCCTCTTTATATAAGCTCTGGGCAGGGTTTTGCAAGCCTCTCCCAGACTTGTTGATTTTCTGAGTCTCTAAATTTCCTTCCTGCACCACCTGCCCCTTCAGGAAGAGATGTTTGTTTCTAACTAACATCCTGAATCCCCAGAGCCTCCTTTCTTCAATTCCAGAGGAAATCTGCTTCACAACTGCCCTTAAAAAAAAATCCCCTGTGCTGCTCATCTATTTATCTGCCTTTTCATCCTCCCAAACCTCTGGCAACCACTGATCTTTTTTTACTGTGTAATGTTGCCTCTTCTAGAAGGTTATACTCCTCAGTTCACACAGCATGTACTCTTTTTAAAAAGTTTTTGTTTATTTATTTATGAGGAGAGAGAGAGAAAAAGAGAGAGAGAGAATGAGAATATATGCCAGGGTCTCTTGCCACTGCAGCCCCTAGATGCATGCACCACTTTTTGCATCTGGCTTTATGTGGGCACTGGGAATTTGAACCTGGGCCCGAAGGCTTTGTAAGCAAGTGCCTTTAACTGCTGCACTGAGCCACCTCCTGAGCCCAGCATGTGCTCTTTGTTTAGCGGGGCTTCTTTTTATTTTTCTTTTTGACAACTTCATGCATGTGATATAATGTAATTTCTATCATATTGATCCCTGTTACCCTCTCTTTATAACACTCATATTCCCACTAAAACCCTTCCTCTCTCCAACTAACCCCTATCCTAATTGTGTGTGTGTCTATGTGTGTGAGAGAGATACAGTATATATATAT
>PVHP010031303.1:0-21109 GCA_004024765.1 Zapus hudsonius | reverse complement strand
CCAGGAAGACTGGGATGAGTACTAAGATATACAGGATACCTTGCCACAAGGACTAATACAGACAGCCCACAGAGGAGGATATACAACTGATCAGGGATGGGGAGGGGGGGAATTGGGGAATTCGGGATAACAACGCATGGTTTGCCCACTAAATAATGTAACACATTATGGACAATAAATATATATTAAAAAAAATAGAGAGAAAAGAAAGAATTGCAGAGGGATCTTGAAAAGATGTTAGAATGCATTGAGTAAGTGATAAAAGAAGGTGATGAGAAAGACGAAAGAAAAAATGGCTCAAATTCCTTTTTTTTTTTTTTTTTTTTTTTTTTTTTTTGAGGTAGGGTCTCACTCTAGCCCAGGATGACCTGGAATTCACTATGTAGCCTCAGGGTGGCCTTGAAATCATGGCGATCCTCCTACCTCTGCCTCTGAGTGCTGGGATTAAAGGCATGCGCCACCACGCCCAGCTCTCAAATTCCTTTTTAAAGAGATCCTAGTAAGTATTAAGGATTCTGGGTGTGACATTCTTGATCCCAGCACATGGTATTTAATCATGCCTTGCATCCCTAGACTTAAAATAATAACTACAGATGCCCCTTAAAGGAAGGAACAATAAAATAGATCTGTAGTTCCGAGGCCACCCCAAAACATGCATAGATGGGGGACCTATATACCAGACTCTGACCAAAGGGAAAAATGGGAATGAGGCCCCAAGCCACCTCCCAGCTGAGTGGTTAGACAAAACTAAGACAAGAGTATGCATATCTCTACACTTATAAGTTTAACCATACTTCCATGGATGCTCTCATATGCCATGATATGAGACCCATGCTTGGGAGGAGGGTTCTGGAGAAGCCAAGCTTGGAGACTGGCCCCTTAGGATATGGCATGGACTTCCTGAAGGGGACTCTGCTTGCTTTAAGAAAACACATAGAGCACACTATTATGTGTCTTCTTAGATTTGGGGCAAACTAGAAATTTGTGATCCAGGCTCCTGTACAAAGGACACCCAAAATCTCTAGTTCCAAATCCAGTTCTAAAGAGATGCCCCTCTTTACAGCAGAGAAAAGACCCAGAATCAGGCACATTCTAATTCAAGACTCTTCTGCTCCTCTTTCTCCATGCTGTTTCAAATGGGACATTCAGCTTTCAATACAGCCTCAAAGTCTCCAATTAACACAGGGCAACTTTATAATGCCATATAGACAGGGAAAATAACTGCCCTTTGTCTTTCTTCAAAGGCTCAAGGAGACAATTAAAAACATGCTAACTTACAAAAATTGATGGCTAAATCAATCAAGAGCTAAAGACAGCTGCTCTGAGGTCCAACTTCTGTTTATTGTAATTGGAAGCCAAGAAAAGAAAAGGGAAGAAAAGGGAAATAAAATAAAAAAAAGGGAAATAAAATATAGACATCAACAACAAAAAAAAGGTTGCTTAAGAAAGGGACCCCCTTCAGGAAAAGTGGTCACCACCAAGGACTGCTCTCTTGGTGGATAGAGGGGGACATGTTTAAAGAAACTGTACCAAAAGGAAAATTTTGCCAGTCCTTTCCAAAACCCTATTCTAGATGCTAAGATTTAACTATTATGGTTAAAGTTACTCATCAACAGCTCACAAGTTCTAAATTGTTCATGGTTAAGGGATATGAAAAGGACTCTTTTAGGCATTCATCCAAGCTGGCTATAGCTCTTTATTTGTCAATATGTTAATTATTTTAAAAACTGAGTTTTTAAAATAAGGGTTTGCTTACTAATGTTTGGTTTTCTAAAATAAGTTTTTCATATCTAAAAACATTGTGGTTTTAAAAAATGATTTTTGATTTCTTTATGCTAATGCTATCAAATGGTCATCATCAGACTTATATAACTTAAACATTTAATTTTAGCCATTGTTGCTGTTAGCCTCCTGTTAAATAAAATATGTTGGGATAACTTAGTTAAGTTTTGTAAAATTTCAGTCATGGATAAACATAAAATTGTCTATGTTTATAAGGATCTATACTGTACATCAGTTTAATATCTAAAGTTAAGCTGATAACATTGGTTGTCACATGTTTTCTCTTTCAAAAACAGATTCATCAAAGGTTATATTAGAACTCAGCTGTTCTAAGTAAAAAAATGACTAGATTCTTCTCTATTGTGAACAAACATAGAGTCTCTATCTAGGATTTTATTTTAACAATTGTCTTATGTTGGGTACTTCAGTTCTATTGCCTTTAAACAAACTAACTCTTTAAGATATATTCCCTACTTCAGGGTGTGACCTTAAGCTCAGACAATGGTCTTCATTTCATCTGAGAAAATTGAGTTTCCAAACACTCCTTGGTAATTGGTGTGTTTTCAAACATAGATGTTAAGACTTATGCTGGCTTACTTGACTGTTCCTCATGACTTCCAAGTTAGATCAATTTATTAGGATTTATTTCTAAAAATTGTGTTTTCAGAACTAACAATATGTACTTTCATAAGGTATTTAAAGAGTAAAAATAAGTCTACTTTCATACTTCAGTTATGGCCTCAACTGTTCCAAAATAAGTAAATTCAAAGGTTAGACAAAGTAGACTAATGGTTATGCCATTCTTTAATTAGATATGCTTTACTAGTCAATTACAGATGTCAGTATAGATGCATCTATCCTACAAGGTTGATACAAATTCCTTTCTGAGTGTTCTAACTACCTATGTAAAAAACAAATTCAATTTCAGCCATGGCACAAAATAGGTAAATATTTTTGTCTCTGCCCCCATGTGACGAAGCCACAGGTGATGGAGGGACACTTCTTAACAAGAAAATCACCACTGAGGACAAAGTTTTCACACTGACTCTCTGGTAGCCTGCCTTTCTGGACAGGAAAGACATGGAGACCAGAAACAAAATCAGTATACAATCTAAAACAGGAGAGTCACACTGAGGATGAATCAGTCCTCCAGGCTTCCCCCCAAAAAACAAGGGGGAAGGTCAAGGTAAGCACAACCTAGACTCATCCTAACTGACAACACCAATGCTGGAGAAGCCACAGTGTTCCTCCAAGACACCAAATCCTCCTTGGTGACCCCTAAAAAGACATATACTTGTTTAATCTTGGCTACTTACTGGGTCTTAAATACCCAGAGAGGATTGTATAACAAAATATAAGGTTGTAATAACAACTTTCAAAAAAAAAAAAAAACAAGGCTTGAGACAGGTTGGCTCCTACTATTAATAGTTCTAGTCCTATGACAAAATGTCATAAGCCTCCAACCATCAAAATGGTTTTTTAGAGTGGGATCTAAAACAAAATGTACACTGGACAGCTCCCAGTGACACTAAAAGGTTTTCTGGTACCAATCTCTGTCCCTGGCTTGTCCCTGGGTAGATTGGAAGATGTACTCTGAGATTTCCCTAGATACAGGGAAGACAAGGTAAATAAACACTTTAACATGCCCAGCTAATTTGCCAGTTTTTAAACACAGATAGACTAGGAACATTTTCCAGTGGTAACATCTAGTCTTTTTTTATTCCATCCATGGGATTAAAAGATATAATCTGAACACATAAAAACTCTCATCAAATATACACAGAAAGCTTTAAAGGATACTGCTGAGGAAATTCCCCTTAATTCTAAAATTCAAATAATGAGGAAGGTGATCATACAAAATCACGGGGCTCTAAAACATCCTCATGGCTGCCCAAGGTGGCACATGTGCTATTATTAAAATTAAATCATGTGTATATATCTTTCTAATAACTCTGTTAATGCATATTATCTGCTTTACAATCCATACAGAAACCATCTCAGACCATATCAGATGCTATGATGCCATCCGATAAATAATTCTAGGGATGGATCTTGAGTTTCTCAAGGTGGACAGCAATCCAACACCATCTATACTAAACCACTTTACACTGGACACCCTATATGAAACACCCCCCACTTCTGGGGGAGAAACCCCACTTTCTGCCTCACAATGAGACAGGACAAAATCTTGACAATGTGATGTATGATTAATGGGTCTCTCTCAGGCCTTAGGTAGGGACCCTTCCCTCTCTGAGAGACACCCCCAACTGCCATAACTTCCTGTTCTATTCAGTAGGAAATAGAGAAGAGAGACTTTTTCATCCCCATTTCCCAACAGCTGTAACTTCCCATTCTCTTTTAAATAAAGTCTCCCACTATACCTTATCCTCTGGTGGTTTATAATTTTAATTCTTTAACTTTATAGACAAGAATTCAGGTATTCCTTAAGTTCTGAGGTGCATTGGAATTTTGCTGGGTATTATCTAAGTTCTGACCCCCAGCTCTCCCCTGCTACAAAAGCAGAAAGAGGAGGCTACAGAGAGCTCAAAACTAAAGGAGACTTACAACATGCCCTCTAAGGTTCAGGAACCATTGCAAAAGAGAGGTGGAAAGAATGTCAGAGCCACAGGGTGGAAAGGCACAAGGTGAGGCATTGTGATCCCCACAGGAACTGAGTGGTGTATTCATGACATCACAGTGATTAGTGACACCCTACTGAGGAGAGCCATCGTGGAATGGGGGTGGGGAAGAGGAGACAGAGGATGATGGGATGAAAATATGACTAATTTACTATAGTTTGTTCATATATTAAATTTCCCAATAAAAACTGTTTTTAATAACATCACATAAATAGCCTTCTTATGTAAAATTTTGTAAACGTACACACGGAAAGAGATGTGCATACTCTAAAACAGGAAAGGGGGAGGAAATCTACCCTATCTTCATCATATTCTTTAATATTACCCCAATTTTTCTAGATAATTCTCTTCTTCTCAGGTTTTATTTTGTCTTTTTTGAGAGTACTGCTTCATAGCTCAGGCTGGCCTCAAACTTACTGTGTGGCCCAGTCTGGTCTGAAACTCTTGGTGGTCCTGTTCAGCCTCCCAATGGTTTAGATATAGATGTGCACACCACGTTCAGTTGTATGTTCAAATGTTAGAACAATGAATTATTTTCATTTTGTAAGCAAAGTAAAGCAAGTCCTGTGGTCTTTTTTTTTTTTTTAATCAAATGGAAAGCAAGGTAAAACCCAGAACTATTGCACAATGAGCTATTTTGTGAAGGGCTTCCTGGTGCCCTGTCTGTGGACACCTGCTGAGCCCTATTGGCAGAACCACTGCATGCATCACTGACCGCACCATAAGCCAATCCTAATTATAGGGTTTCTGTTGTGCTTTGAGGGGTGAGAGACAAGAGCCTTGTTTTCATTCTTGTTAGAGTTTTTAAAGCCCCTAATCAGGGAGGCAATCACTGGTGTTGTAAGCTGAGCCAGTCTGCTGTGAAAATGGCTGCAAGAGAATCAATAAAATCTTCTCTTCATTTCAAAGCCCCTGTTTTTTAAGGACAACTTATTCTAATGGAGTTGTTAGGACTTTTTAGCTCTGAGGAAAAGTCCTAATAAATCTGGCATAGGTTAAATTAATTAAGTGTGGGGCATGTAGATAGTTACTCTTTCAATTAAGATATTTTTTTTTTACCTATTTCCCATTTTAAGATCATTATATGGAAATGAAACCAGCAAGTCTGAGCATTTATTCATTTTATCTACACCCAAGTCCTTATTTCTCAGTTGCTATACTTCCCTCCCAGCAGGAATTATGTGTCAAAGCCAAGGCAGATCAATTTCAAAGGCAAAGATGCCTCTAAAAGCCAAAGGCAACAGGCAGACCCAGATGTGGCCCCCAAAGTGTGATGGTGTTTATTATACCTCCTAAACCTTTCCTATAGTGTCCCTGGTGAAGCCTTCAGGAGTCCCAGTTTGCATGGTCTGCCACAGCAACACAACAGACTGATGGAAACAGAAATTCACTTTCTTAGTGCTTGGAGGTGGGGAGGTCCAAGTTCAAGGTGCTATGTTTTGTCCCTGTCTGATCTAAATGCTCTTCCTGTGAGTTGGTGGGCAGATCACAGGGCCCAGTTTATAGGCTTCATTTTTCCCTTAGCCACACCCTTAAAAAGACCCTGCCTCCAGATACAGTATTGGGGCTGGACTTCCATCTATAAATCTCTAGGGTCACAATGCACCCCACAAAATAGTTGCTAAGAGTAAACTGGAAAAGCAAAACAATAAAGAGCTAAAAGCAGTGCTAGTTGGTCTAGACTATTCTGAATGGTGGTCACACCACCTGCCAGCACTTAGTAAGGAGAATCTGGACTCTATTCTACCCAAGCCCAAGGCTTCTTGGAGTCTGATCAAGGTTCCTCTTGCATTGCCTGGGGCCTCTCCTGACTCATGGCTCACAAAGGAGAAGCATCACAGCATGTGCTGGTCTGGAGAGCTTCCTGAAAGTTCAGCTCTTGCACACCTGGGGCACTTCGTGCAGGTCTGGAGGTTAAGTGCCCCATCTGAAAAATGACGCTCTTCCAGGGTTAGCAGTGGGATGACAAAACCACAGAAGTTTCAAGTCTTCCAACTGCCTGGACTCCACACCTACCAGACGCCATCCCAACTACTTGGACACCACACCTGCCAGGCCACACCCCAACTGCCTGGACACCACACCTGCCAGGTCCCCCCACCCCCCTGTGGTTTTGTACAAGACAATCACTTCTTTATGGCAGCACAGTTTTGCGAAGCACAATTTTGCCAAAGAAATCACTATCGTAGGGTGCCCTGCCTGTCCTACTCAGATGACTCACACGCATTCTAAATGGGAGAGAAGGGCCCCCAGAAAACAGAGGTTAGACCTAGCTCAGGATCTCAGGGTTCAAAAGATATAAGCAACTATATTGTACAGAAGCCATCTCAATGTCCCTGGTCTTTAGATAGGGTTGTAAGTAATGATGTAGATGCAGGAATGCCAAACGTTTGACTCTGTGGCGTGTGCTGATCTTCATTGCAACTCTTAGCTGCACGGGGCTGCAGGTTAGATATTCCTGGTAGCCTGTTAGTTTGGGCTCCTCCAGTTGTCAGACACTGAAGCAAGGATTTATATGTAGAATTCATTTGTAAGTGAAGACAATAGCAATTTGGAGTGGGGTGGGGGTGTGGAAATGAGGATGGGAAGAAAGCTAGCAAGCGTGTGCCTTACCTCTCCCCATACTGCCCAGCAGCAATCTACCCTGTCAGGGAAACGAACACAGGCTAAGATCTCCTGTGCTGAGTGAGGAAGCTGGGGTTTACTTTATAAAAATATATTTATATCTCTGTGTGTGTGTGTGTGAGAGAGAGAGAGAGAGAAAGAGAAAGAAAGAGAGAGAAAGAAAAAAAAAAGAGAAAGAGAGAGAGAGAGATAAGACTATATAGGCATGCCAGGGCCTTATGGGCTGTAAATGAACTCCAGACAGGTCCACGTTATTCATGGTGTATCTGTCTTTATGTGGGTACTGGGGAATTGAATCCATAACAGCAAGCTTTGAAAGCAAGCTCCTTGAACTGTTGAGCCATTTCTCCAGCCTGAAAGCTGGGGTTTATAACCAAGTTCACAGTTAGGTGATCAGGTTTTTTAGACTGTTTTAGACTGTGGCAATGTCCTAGTATCCTGACCTGCTATGGGAGGGGCAGCATATGCTATGGTGGTCAGAGAAAACTCTCAGAGGCCTGGAGGTGGAGATGCCACTTGGCATTTTCCTGGCACACATGGAAATCACAGCAATGAGACCTAGCTGTCACTAGGCAATGCATCGATATCACCTTCATTGCTATCCCCGGAGAAACCTTAGAAACCAAGGTCCTCATTCTTGTGACTGACAGCTGTATAAACTTTTTTTTTTCTGGCCAAATGTTTTATTCACTTTATTTTTTTTTTGTTGTTATATGGGATTGAGAACTGAGCATAGAGGATGAGTGCAAGTAGGGAACAGACCTTGAGAGTCTCAGCACTGGATCCTGCTAACCAGCAGTGTGAGCTAAGCTCTGCTTTGCCCTGCCTTTGCTTATCCTCCACCATTTATTTCTATAGTAATATATAAGCTGAGACAGCACAAAATTCAAGGTGTCGCCACATAGGCAATGACATAGACAGAGCAAAGATCTTTGCCAATGGCTGTCCTGGTGCCAACACTTCATCCTGTTGAGGGACCTCGGGTGGGATACTATCTGAGTCTTGGTTTCTTCATCTGTATGATGAGACAAGGGGCACTATCTGCTTGGTAGTAAATAAAACTGCACTGAGCAAAGAAAATGATGATTTTTTAAGAAAAGGTAGAGTCATCTGATATGAGCATTTAGCTATAAACTTCACAGATTTTCCCGTCTCTATTTTAGCATGTAGATACAGTCAGTGGTAAAGTGATGAGATGTCAGTCTTGTTTGTCTACTCAGTCTTCCTGTAGGTAGCACTTTCCTAAGACTTTCTTTGTTTCTATTTCAGATTCTTGTCTTGTTACCGTAGCCAGCTCCTCAGAGAGTCAGGTAATTGGCAAGGTTGTCTGTGTGATGTAAGACTTTGAGAGAAGACCAGAGTCCTTCAGATATTTTGTTTAAGAGAAAATGTAAATGATCCCAAGGAAACTGAACTTGTGTGATTAACACCATCTTATTCCCTCTGGGTCACTTTGCTTTAAAATCTTCCCAACAATCAATGCCATTAACTCAACAGACAGCTTAGACCTTAGACCATCAGCCAGATTTCAGATTGCCTTCTATTTTAGTCTTTTCTCTGTAAGGAAAAAAATTTCAAATGGAAGATAACATGAAGTTTTGGTCTGAACCCCAGGAAGAACTACAGTGTGCTCACCGAAGTCAAGCTTCTAAGGTCAGAGGCAGAGAATATGTGTCATGTGGATATCTGGGCCTGACAGAAAAATGAGCAAATGCAACTCTCTTTCTGAAATAGCAAAATGCAGAACATTTGTCAGCCTTGGAAAGAACACAGCTCAGGATGTATTCATTCCTCCTAGTGACAGGTGTACATGGTTTCACTGAACTTGGGGACATCTTTAAAAATGCATTCACTCATTTCCCCAGAAATCTAAAATCAAGGCCATGTCTAGACTAAATTATTGGGAAGTACACTTCAATTTTAGTGTTTCCCGTACTCTGTTCCCTATGCTTTTAGAAATCAATTATCCAAGTGATGCAAATGTATACAAAGATACCCTACACAAACACACACACACACACACACACACACACACACACACACACAGAGTGGTTCCTAAGTGACTCACAACAGATTCTGGTTCCTTTAATGCTGATGAAGAGATGCCAATAAAAATTAATGAGTGTCCTTTTCACTGTTACCCACGCACTCAGTTATCTACTCTACGTCGTCTTCTTGAGTTGGAAGGAAGCATATTGGACCCCGGGTAGATCTGTGTGGTCCCGTGTGTCACTGACTGAATTCTGGCCCATAGATATACTGAATGTGGGGTGAAGATTACAAGTCTTCCTCTCATGGATCCTGTTCCACTAATAAGGATTTGGGAAGAGTCGGATGAGGCATCTGCAGATGTGTGGTAATTAAGTTTGCCTGTTGTGTCCATTTTCTGGGTCAAAACAAGCCAACTGGATGAATCAGAAATGCTGCTCTGGGAAGCCAGGTGCACAGGAGCCTGGGGAAAGGGAGAGGAGCATCACCAATGGCAGCTCTGTCTTGGCAGCTGGGCAGCACATGACTGCTCATGGCTGGTCCGTTACTCAATCCACCCTCCCTTTCCAAGACATTGTACCAGCACATTGTCTCACCTTTTCCTAGGGAAGCTACGCTGTGAACAGTACTAACCATTCCATCAGCAGCTGTTTTAAAGACAAATAGATCCCCTCATCTTATTCTGAAGGAACAAGAAGGTTTACCGAGTCACAGATATTCTTCACAATGACTCTGTGGCAATGTAGAGGAAGGTTTTTTTTTTTTTTGGTTCCTCAAAGAAATTTGCTGGTAGCCACTGACACATGCACTGTAAATTGATAGGTTATTTTCATAACATTTCTTGGATGACTTATCTGGAGAGGCAAGCGGTGTCCTATAGGGGTCATTGAATAGGGAGGGACTATGGAGACATGAATCCCAGGGCTTCAAGGGTTTCAATGACCACACCTGGAAAGTAAGTGGATACTTCCTCTCAAAAGACGCTCAGTCCCACAGGTATAGAGATCACCCACCCGTCTTCAGTAACTGAGCAGTGATAAGCAGAATTTTCCATTCCGTCTCTGCCAGCTAGATGAGAGAACTTCCTATCTGAAAATCTCCAGTCAGTAAGGAAAACTCATGACACCCTAGAGTGCCTTATGCTGGGTGATGTCAGAGGGAGAATTACTGTAGGGCATCAGAAAAAGTTGGCAAAGAGAACAAGGCACACCTGGCTGGCTGTATCTCTCAGTGCAGCACAATTTCCCAACATGTTATTGGAAGTTAAAATTTTCCATTACATAAGTTTTCATGACTTTAAACAATGTTCTGGTGTGTTGGCATATTTCATGATTTGCTGCGTTTCATAGATAAGCACATTGTCAAATATTCAACTAAAATTTCCAGCTTTTTAAAATTAAAAGGTTGAGGTTAAGAGAAAAGATACAGTCTGAAAAAAGGTGCTGTTATTTAAAATGACTAGGAGGCAAGATGGTATGTGCCTTTCAGTGGCTCATTCTGAATACAAACATCTGCAAGGATTTGAAAAACTCAGCAGCATGCGGAGATCAAGGCTAGAGGCTTTCCACTCATTGACATAGTGCATTTTGGGCTATTGGTGTATACACCCCTACTAGCTGTCAGGTCACAAATAGACCTGATAATCTGTTGTTTTAAATATTTTTATTTGATTTTGTGATCTATTAGCTTCTAACAATTCATGGTAACCTAAATTTTAAGCACCAAAGATGGCTGCTATCTGACAGCCTACATCTAGAACATCTCTTAATCTGTGACACACCTCTCAACTCTATGTCATATCAAGGATGACAAGCCAGTATGTGGGTTTTAACTCTCTCAGTCTGAATGAGGATTGATCATACTCATCAACACCCCAGAGACTCTTCCTTGCAAGGACTTTCTGTTAGCTAGTGCAGTGGGCCACTAGGAAGACAAGCTGTTATTCTTTTTTTTTTTTTTTTTAAACTCATTCTTAAAGGGGTGAGGATTTTCGAAGGAAAAATTTGAAATGGACCATCTAATTTGTGAAAGATTTTTCTGAAAGAACCATGACTCAGACATGCATAATTTGTTTAATTTTCAAAGGATCACCTTACCAAAGCTTTGATTTTCCTGTTCTTTAGAACGAAAAAACAAGTGTGTGTTCACTTGGCTAAGGTGGTACTTACAGAGAGATGCAACAGCATTGTCCTCCAGGGGGCGTCAAACCTTCAGCAAAACTTCAACTTGTAGCAGGAGCTCCAATCCAGATCAAAGACAAGGCAGTCTGGCTTTCTTCTCACAGGGGTGGAGGTTCATATTCAAATTTCACATCTAGGGATTGTCTCAGGCTCTTTGGTTAGACCAGCACTTCTAGATATGGGCAGGGTGGGTGTGAGAACAATGGCACCAGAGTGTGCCATGAGCCCAGCTCTGAGTGTCTTGTCTGATTGGTTCATCCCTCTTGAAAATATTTCAATTGACTACACTACAGATTAGAACTCAGTGGGCTCTGCAAGGGCAGGAATGTGAATTTTGTAACCAAACTCATCGTCACATGGTTTGGAGAAGGCCTTAGGCATCACAGTGGCAGAGAGATTTCTTTCCTCACGAGGGGCTGCTTTCAGTTGCAAACTGGTGGGGATACCACCTTGGGTGGCATAGTCCACCTATGTGCAGCCTGTGGGTCTGAAGGACTGGTCACCTGGGTGACATGATCCACCTGTGTGCAGCAGGAAAGGAGAATGTTCAGAGGGTCCAGACCAAGTCCCAGTATCTGATCTTTTTAAAACCTCCAGGATCCCAGATAACTACATACCCCAAGACTACCTTGTAGAGTTTTGCAGGTATTAGTGAATACCATCCAAAATAAGTGTTCCACAAATGATATTTCATAACAAATTATGTTATTTAGTCTGGAATCAAGATCCCCACCAAGTTTTGGGCCTTGTCTCTCAATCTTTCTTCTCTACACAGACTCCTTCACTCCAGGTGCCTCCCCCATACATTCCTTTGCCCCCCCCCCCCAGTCTCTGTCTTGTGGTCTACATGAGCACAGTAATGATGTCCTCCCGAGTTTCAAGGGCTGTCTGTAGTGACATCCTAAAATAAACACACAAGCAAACACGCCCCTTGATTCCCTCTCAGGAGCCAAATGTGCTTCTTCTATCTCTGACCAATGACAGGCACCCAATATCTCCTTTGTCTGGCACAGGTGTATATATTTTTGAAATTCACAAAACTTAATATGGGTGCATGTAAGTTTTACATTTATAAGTCAGCTCAGGACTTTTAATGAGAAGCCCTCAGTCTTTGGAGAAAGAAAGATCTGATTCAAGTTCTAGTTCTAAGACTTTTACCTGTCAATCCGTTGGATCATTATGGGTCATTATCACAGGTAGAGACTCTTCCATACATAAGACAAGGCCACTTTCTGCTCTGGTGCTGAGGATTGAGCTGTAGTATTGGAGCGCCTCACACACTGCTTTCACACAGTTGATGCTACCTCACTCTGAATCCCTTCCTTCTGAGCATCGCTGTTTCTGCAAATGGTTCACATCCCTGCCAACTGTAAGGTCGTCTTGAGGATAAGATACATGCCATCTTTTCTTTCCTATTGTGTCTAGCACAGAGAAGAAGCAAATATTCATTCTTTATTGCTAACATGGCCATTGTGAAGAGCAAATGTCATCAGGCATCCCAACACAGACACCTGATGGATGCATATTGTGTAGCTAAGGCCCAGGGATTTAAAGCTGCCAGGTCAGGTCTGACTTCCCTGGGTACAGTAGGGCTTAATGGTATACCTTTCATTATGACGGTTCTTTGGGGTCACAGGGTTGTCTATTTCTCTTTACAGCAAGTGGAATGGCTGCCTGTTTCTTAACCAATAAGTCACTCTGTTTTCCATGGTTCAAAGTTAAGCTTTTATTTGGTTTTAAATTAAAAAAATAAATTTCATTATTAAATAGTGAGATGGGTCTAACTAATGTTCAGAGAGAGGGGGGAGGAGAGAGAGCTGCTTACTCAGGAAGATACCACCAGGGGTACAACTAAGGGGGAAGATCACTTAAACTAAAATTATTTGTTATGTTATAGTGTTTGTGAGAAGTTCAACAGCGGTATGATTCCAAAGAAACCGAAATAACCAAGGCTGAAATGTGTACAACGGAAGGGGGACGTGAACGGCTTATTCTACCACAAACAGAAACTACGTCTCAACGCCAGTCAGCGTAGACATTATACCACAGTGCTAATGTCATCAGGTTCATCTGCCTTCTTTTGTCTGCTTGGCAGGGATTTCAAGTACTCAAGGTGTCTGCGGGCGTCCTCCTGATTCTGCCTCACATAATAGACCACATAGGAGATCACCATGGTGAACCAGCCAAACATGGTGACCAGCATGGCGTAGTCTGTGGTCTTTTTAGGGAGGTTGCAAAGGTCCGCGTCATTGGCAGCATTAAGGAACGGCCTCCCAGCATGCTCGTCCAACACCGAGGTCTTGCAGATCACATTGTGCGCTGTCTCATGGTTGGACGCCATGCTCCTCAGAACCTGCTGCAGAGTGCAGTCACAGTGCCAGGGGTTGTTGGCAATTCTGGCTCTGGCCTTCAGGTTATTGAAGGCATTTTTGTGCACGCTTTGAATCCGGTTGTCCGATAAGTCCAGAGTCTGCAAGGTCTCAGCGACGCCTTTGAAAGCATGCTCATCAATGAACTCGATGCCATTTTTGGACAGGTTGAGAACTCTCAGCTGATGGAGGTCCTTAAAAATCTCATTAGGGATGGATGTGATCTGATTGGAGTCCAGATACAGCAAGACTGTTTCAGGAGGGAGATCTCTAGGTATTTCTTTGAGGTTTGCATTGCTACAGGTGACATTTAAGCCCCCGGAGGAGGAGCAGAGGCAGCCCTTGGGACACATACTGGCAGAATGGAAGCACAGTATCATCAGGACAAAGCTTTGGAGGAGGAGACACATGGAGAGGGAGCGGCTCAGCCACAGGTCTAGCAGCTTCATGCTGGAATGTCAGCATAATCACAAGTCCGTTCCTCATCCACTCCGTGTGCCGATGCTCCCAGCTCCGCTCACGCTGCCGGCTTCCTTCTAGAGGCTTCCAAAGGCTGCAGCTATATCACACGGGCCTCGCCATTCTTCCTGTCCTTGCCTGCCAACCTACAGGAAAGGGAAGAGATGTAATTAGCTCTTTTGCAAAGGGAAGTACATGGTAATTAAAGTGCTCCCAGGTGTCTGGCATTCTACGCAGTCAGGCAGGAGGGTTGGTTACGTAGGTAATTTCTGCCAAGGCCACTGGGAGTTATTTGCGTAATGGGAATTCCTGCTGAAACCCAGGTGCCAGGCAAGGCCTGTCAACAGAGGACATTTCCCAATTCAGTCACCTGTTTTCAGCTGGGTAGAATTAAAACAGTTCTACTTTCATCTCTTCTACCTGGACCCCTTCTATGATGATAAAATTTGATTATATCTTTTGGCCTTCCTACTATAACAAAAGCACTTGGACAGCTATGAGAAATCAGAATATTTCATGGTTAAAGACCATAGACAGGAGTGTCTGTCTTGGGTTTTGAATAGATACCAAATTTAGAACATTATTACTAAAGAAACATCTTACTTGAATTAAGAAATGAATGAATGCCTTCAAACTTCAGTACAAGATGTTGCTGGGGGCTGGCAAACAAGAACTTCTAGAACTAGAAGAATGACTTCCTGAGAATAACCTGTATCTAGGAAGATGCTCAAAACTGCATAAGCAATTCTTGTGCCAAACAGATTTCCAAATGGAAGAGGCACCTATGAGATATTTCACATATAGAGAATAATTAAGAAATACTGGCCTTTAAGGCTTCCCCAACAGACTATGTTATCAACTATATGTTATGAAATATACACTAGATTCCTGTATATGTGTATATATTATAGTTCAGCATGTAACTGTTGTATACACCATATATACATATACTATATATATATATAATGCACACATGCATATATGTGTGCTTATGCTGTTTATGTTGGAAAGCAGCATAGAATTTCCCCCAAATATTCTTTGTTTTTTATTTTGTTTTGTTTTTCAGGGTAGGTCTTGCTCTAGCCAAGGCTGACCTGGAATTCCCTATGTCGTCTCAGGCTAGCCTTGAACTCAGGGTGATCCTCCTACCTCTGCCTCCTGAAGTGCTGGAACTAAAGGCATATGGCGTCACTCCAGGCTTCAAATACTTTTTTTCTAATATATACATTATATTAGTTTCAGCATTGCAAATAGCTACAGAAACTACAGAGTAAGTGCTATGAACAAGGTCCTGGAGCTTCCTCAATAGCAGAGAGCAGAGATGATCAACTAGCACTCAGACTGCTCGGATAATCAAAGGTATGCACATCTTTGGGACTGATTCATAGAGTGAGGTTGTGTGACTTGTCCAAGGTCCTTTACACCTGGAGGTGTAAAGACAGGAAATGAGGCAAAACCTTTGCTCTGACTCATTAATCTCACCACTCTCCACCCCGGCAGTTCCCTCCACTCCCATCTGCTCTGAGCCCAGGAAGGACCAGTAAGCATTTCTTTTGGTGATCTCCCATGCTGTTGCATTGCAGCCTGGTGCTGTAGGTCCTGCTTCATGTTGGGACCTCATGGAGCTCAACTGAGGTCCCTGCATGCCTGACTCCAGAAGTTCCTTTCTAGGAACCTAGGAACAAGAAGAGCATTCCCTCTCAGCAGTGAGCATCAAATGACTTTCTACAAACTTATCTTTTCTAAAGATCCCAGATGGATAAATACAGAGGAAATGACTCCAAATGTTACCAAACTCTCAGAAGTGATGATTAATGTGAGCTGAAAACATAATGAACTGGGTTGTTAATCAAGGAAAGATGAGATTAACGGCAGCAGAATGGAGTCGATGTGCTTTTGGAATCTTGCATCCCTTAAATGCCAGGAAGCACTGTGGAAGGAGCCGGGGCTCACCACAATGAGCTGTCAATGGCTGGCGTCATTTGCAACCAGATAGCCTTAACCTCCCTTATTTTTCTCTGAAACCTCACTGTATGGCCTTTGGGGGAGGAGGTCTGTAGTATTTGTCTAAGAGGGGAGAATGACAATATAATCATGTTCCATGCAGATAAATCAGGGAAGAGCAGGACAGATGGAGGGTGGCAGAAAGACATGAGGACAGAGGACAGGACAAGAGAATGAATTACAGGAATCAAGGTCATCTTCAGCAGGGAGGATGGAAAGGTTTGTCTTCCAATCCATCACCATGTGGAACAACTAGTTTCCAAAGTGAGCAGCAACTTGACATGGCCTTGACTTACTGTAGAGATGAACCACAGCCATCAGAAAAGAAAGACAAGGAAGAAAAGCATCAAAGAAAGAGACATTCACTGACTTGTTATCACTGGCAGAGAACAATTTTAAACGGGAGCATGGAAACCTAAAACTCCTTCATCTTTTGTTTGCAATCAGCTCTGCATATAGAACCCCAACAGGAGACAAGATACACTTCTGGCAAAGGAGAACATCTTGACTGTCTCCTGAATGAAAGTCCATGTGAGAGAGAGCAAGGGTCACAGGGGTGATGGCCAAACTCGCCCTTCAGGAACCCAGCTTGTTCAAGGGACAGACCCAGTCACACAGCATCTTTTCTGGCTCCAGACACTTCTGCTTCTTCTCAGCTCACTGGACTCCTTTCTCCCTACACACACCCTTCCATGTGTCAACCAGAGGCCTCTGTAACTCTAAACATTCTGTTTAGGTGTGGCCTTGGCCCCAGAGTGGATCATGTCATCCCAACTCATGTCTGGTTCACCTTTTCTTGCTGGAATTGGGTGAAAACCATCCAATGCAACAACCAAAACATGCCCTTGGCAGACAGAAGACAGTTCACACAGAGGCTGACTAATGTCCTGTCTTGCATCCTGTTTATTCTTCTTGTCATTGAGGAATAGTCAGGGCCATGGAGGGGTCCCAAATGTTATCAACACTTCAGAGATAATCGGGTGCATCAATCCAGAAAAAATGCCAGACGCATTGTGATATTCTGTGTGACTCTACTTCTAGCCAGAATTTGGTTCAGAAACAAAAAGATAGCGAAACAAGAGAACTTTTAATTCATAGCACAAAAGTCAGACCAATGGAAAAGTGTTTCATATTTATAATTACATGAACTTACAACATCTACATGCCAAAAAGGTAAGGCTGTATATAAGCCAAAAGGCACATGATAAAACAAAGGGCTTGGTTTTGTGCACTTTTAAAGCATTTCCTTGACAATCTCCATACACACACACAATAAACCCTGATTATAATCCCCTCCCATCACCCTTCTTCGTTCTTTTGTCTCCTCTCCCCTTCTTCTTTCCAACTAGACCCCGCTCTACTTTTGATATCTTGTGTAGAACATCACCTACTGTGAGGTCATGAATGCCATGGCCATTATGTGTCTGGAAGACAGCTTTCCAAAGCACATTTTCTTCTTCCTTTGGCTCTTACATTCTTTCCACGATCTCTTCCACAATGGTCCCTGAGCCTTGGAGGGATTTTAAAGGTGTCTCACTTAGTACTGAACACTTCACTGTCACTTTCTTCTCAGTACTTTGATGAGTTTTGAGTCTTTCCAGTGGTCACCACTACTTAACCAATATATGTTTGCATGTATGCGCATGTGTGCACACACGTGTGTGTGAGTGGGTATGCCAGAGCCTCGTGCTGCAAGTGAACATCAAACACTTGCTACATTTTCTGCACTTGGCTTACATGGTGGCTGTGGAATTGAACCTCAGCCAGCAGGCTTTGCAAGCAATCCCTTTGACCACTGAGTCATATTTCCAGCTACTTGGAGGAGTATCGGTCTCCCTAGTAGTCACCACCATCTGGGAAAAGAAGCTTCTCTAACCAAAAGTGAGAGTAACAATATATGGGAATAAACATAACTATTTAGAGGGTAATTTGGTAAAAGGCTTGTTTTTTTAACATTCAGAATAGAGAAATTAATCCAAAAAAAAGTGGACAGAAAATTATATATATATATATATATATATATATATATATATATATATATATATATATATATACACTATGTTGATGTACATGTTTTTACTCTGAAGTGACCACACAGTTCTACCTGTCTTTGAGTCAGGCAAACCACAGGTGGTTGGCTCCGCACTATAGAAAACTCTGAATAAATAGTATTTGCTTACTCTCAACATAAGCCATATGATCTCATTGTCAGTAAAACACACTTAAGTTGAAACATGTATCACCTTGTTTAAAACGTGGAAGAACATTAATCATTAACAACTATGGGGAGAATGAAGTATGCTCAGCTTGGAGAGTGACTAGATCACTGGGCTGTTTTGGTTGAAGTGAAAAATTTATGCATATTTATCCAGAATTTCACAGCTAAAGATAAGCTAGTGCTGATGTATTGATGGCTGAAGTTGACATCAAAAAGCAGTTTATTATAAAGGGTACTTATAATAACTGTGCATATGTACAACTTTTAAAAAGAGGTAAATATACAAGTGCAAGTACATGCTTACTTTGCTTACATGTGGGTAGATAATTTTCAAAAGGAAGTATCAGAAAGTATTGGTCGTGGTTAAGTGCGAGAATGTAGTAGGACTGAGGGACTGTGAGGGGAGTGGAGTGCATGTTATCCACTTCTGAATGGTTTCAGATTCCGGTGGCATAAAGGTTTATTATAATAAAGATTAAAATGACAACTGCACAAGGAGACCATGGATTAGCTGGAAAATTAATCCAATTTAATGCTCCAGAAAATAATTGCTCTCCTCATGCACAGGTTGGACAATGTCGACTTAAGAACAAAGGCAGACATGTTTTGGGCTGAGAGAATGAATATATAAGCGGACAGTATATAAAAATAGAAGCAGCACAGGAGTCACCTTCCAACCTCTGTGGCAACCAGCTCACTTCATCCAGGACTTCATCAAGAAGTACAGCTTCATGAATTCTTGTCTCTGCTTCCAATGTCCGGACAAGCACAAAAAAGCCATGTGTGCCCCAGCAATGGAGGATGTCATCATCCCACAGGCAGTAGTCTCCAGTCAGGGCACAGCGAAAGCCTTCCAGTGTTTCCACTGTGAATTGTCCTTTGAGTCAGCCAAACCCAATGTGGGTGGCTCCCCTGCTATTAAAAGACACCTCAGAATAAATAATATTCACTTATTTGCATGGTTTGCACTTGCCAAGTCCAAAATTGATAAACTGGATGTTTGCAGAGCATTATTTCTAAAGTTTGCTTTTTAAAAAACTATTATAGATAGAATATACTGATTCTCTTATATAATTAGGTTTTCTGTCTTAAAAAAATGTGAAGCACATACCTAGCAAACCTGACTGAGAAAAAGCAGGGAAACTGAATTGGCAAAAGAATAGCATGTGTGGTTTTCTCCATCACTGCACTCTGAGAGCATGTTTTCAGCTGTTAGTCCAACATTTCTATCTTCAGCACTGAGTCCTGCTGTGAATTTGAGTTCTTTGTTTATATTCGCAGCCACCTCTCACAAGAAGTTTCTATTGGGGAATATCGAAGAGTAACACCTAGTTTGCATTCCTAACCTCCACCCAGTGACCACAAACTGCCTGCTCTCTCCTCTGACTTCTGATTTTCACGCTCATTCTCTCCGCCTCTTCTTTGCACCCCACTCCCACTGCCTCAACTTCATCTCCCCCACATCATGTTTTCAAAGAGAGTGAAGCTATCTTCTTGGTGGCCTGTGACCAGATCTTCTCTGTGCCCGTTCTCCCAGTATCCGGCTAATTTCATGCTATGCCAATAAACAGCCTTAATGACCCCCTGCTGCTCATGCCAGCCTTCTTCCCAGTCTCATCTCCTGCCACACTTCCTCATACAGACAGAAGCTCAGCAAGCATAGATCAATGCTGATAACGAATGTTCACATCCCGTAAATGTGAGTTTATCAGAAACTATTTCACTGAAGATCTCTACAACACGGAGTCAGCTTCCTGATTTCACATCTACTGAGGAGGAACTGGCCCGGGGGTCGATTAGGTAGCCCACTAACAACCCCAGCTCTGATCATTCAGTCATGGATGCCAGTAGGTAGGCAGGTACAGAATGGATAGAGGGGCCTCTACTTTAAAGGAACTGGTAGCAGCCCTGAGCCCCTAAAACCTCCAAACTCCCCTCCACTAGCCAGACCTCTCCTCTCTTATCATTTTCTAACTTAATGACATCACCTTGTCTTCCTGATTACCAGACCACATGATCCTGGAAAATAAGGTAAGGATGATAGCCATTTATATATTCTTATGTGAACCATGGTAAAAATGTAATGAACATTATTTCAGTGAATTAAGGTCAATTTTTACTTTATTATAAAAGCTATTATTTACTTGGCATTTATTACATGATTAGCATTTGTTAAGTGATGAACTCATAATAAAATAAAGTGTTGACCATGTTCCTGGTTAGATGGATGGAGAATTCAGAAGGTAGGCGTTATCACATGGTACCTAGTGGACTAATGCTGAGTGTAACATCTCCTTCTGGCCTTTTTCAGGGTAGAAACATCATTTACTCAAGGGGAATTTATGACACGACCCCTTGAGGAGAATATCCTAGAATTAGAACTGGGTCAACCTGTTGTTTGGGGATTTCCTTTGTGACTTTTTGAGGTTACACTGAGCCTTCTCTCTAGAGTGTGTCAATAAGGGGTAAGAAACTGGTTCCTAAGGGTCAATATGGTTACAAGAAAAGGGTCTTCAAAGTTCCCTTAAGTCACATATGACTCCTTGGTAGGGCCAAGAGGCCCAGCAGCAGGAAACTGCAGTAGGGCCTAGGTTTGGAGACCTGGCCACCAAGAACACATGCGCTCCCGGAGTTAGGGAGCCAAAGACAGAGGGCTGTGGTAAAAAAGTCTCAAGAGAAATGCACCCAGCAACCATGCATCCTTCTTAAGGACAAGTGATAGCCAACTGTGCTGAAGGGAGTGTGGAGCAGATGGATGGAAGGGCAGAGAGGAGAGAACCAGGCACCCACAATCTCCTTTCCCTTGGAGGCTGAAATAAAATAATGTGTGTGTGTGTGTGTGTG
>PVHP010031302.1:0-21026 GCA_004024765.1 Zapus hudsonius | reverse complement strand
CAGGCTGACCTGGAATTCACTATGTAGTATCAGGGTGGCCTTGAATTCATGGTGATCCTCCTACCACTGCCTCCCGAGTGCTGAGATTATAGGCGTGTGCCTCCACACCCGGCACTAAAAGTATTTCCAAACATCATGAAAATGTTACTGAAGAAAATGAATAATCAGTTTTGGGTCTGGGGAGATGGCACTTGTGAGGTGTTTGGGTGGCTCGTTCCTATGTAAAAAGCCAGGCAGGGTAGTGCCTGTAACCTCAGCATGCCTATGGTGAGACAGGAGAATCAGAATTTCATGGGTTAGCTACTCTTACAGTGGGGGACAATTAAAGAGATCCTGCCTCAATTGAGGTGTAAGGCAAGGAATAGCACAGAAGCTGATGCACACAGGTATGCGCATGCATTCACAGGCATACACGAGCACAAAATGTATAAACAGGAAATACATATTAAATCCCATTCTACTTGAGATAGGGTCTCTATATCCCAGGTTTGCCTTGAATTTATAATCCTCCTGCCTCAGCCTTCCAAGTACTGAGATTACAGATTGCTGACATCACACTGAAATCTTTATATACTGAAATCTTGACCACCAAGGTGGTGATGTAGGAAGATGCGGCGAGCTCCTCGACCAGCGAGGAAGAACAACCACCACTGGAGGATTCCTCTCAAATCACACTTTATTGGAGAGCCTTTTGATTGAAGGGAGAGCAGGAAGCGAGGGGGGTCCCCAAGCAATAGAAGTCAGCTGCTTATATAGGGATTAAGGACACGGGTCGCCCCATGATTGGCTGATACCAACTTGCCACCACCAGGCGCCACGGGATTGGCTAGGGACAGTTATATAACTCGCACATGTGCAGAGCCAAAGGCACGTCTTTCTCAAAGCATTGCCTAATATGGAGTTGTTTACCACTTAGCTGCAAGGAAGTGGGTGCCATCTTGTAATGGCGATCGTCCCGGCTCCCTGCAGGAAGACAGAATTCTTAGGAGGTAATCCAGCCCTGGAAGCAGAGACCTTATGAGTGGGATCTGTGCCCTTATGAAAGAGTCTCTCACCTCTTCCACCACATTAGGAAAGTGTTATCTATGAAACAGAATGCGGACCCTCAATGCACAACTTTTCCTTCACCTGGGACTTCATAGTCTGCCAAAATGGGAGCAAACTCTCTAGAGTTGGCATCGCCCTTCAAGCTCAGGACTGCCAAGGGAGGAGGTTGGCTCTGGGTTTCCTCAGGCATATCACAATGTCACTAACAGAAACTCATTGGGTGTTTTTGGTTAAATCTTGTGGGTCACTTACCAATGTGAAAGATGTGTACATGCGTTTATTGTGACTTCTTGGATAAATAATCCTGGATGTTTTGGCTTAAGTCAATGTGCCTCTATTCTCTCAAAGTCCTCACGCTTGTGAAGGGAGAAATTAGAAAGCGGCATTGCCGGGCCAAAGTCAGGGTGCTCCTGAGGATGCTGGAAGATCCACTCTTGCCTTTTGAGCTTCTGGTGACTGCCCACTACCATCCAAGGCTGTGACCACTTTGCTGGAATCGCCAAGCCAGGGCCTCTCGCGTCTCTGCTACATCATCGCATGGCTTCCTCTCTCTACACGTGGAGTCTTCTGGGTTCTCTCTCAGGAAGGCCCCTGGACTGTGCTTGAGCACTGCTCTAATAACCAGCACACCGTCCCCTCAGGATCCTTTCTGTGGTACCCCCTATGGAGTGGGGTATGGGGTATCTGTTGGGGGCTGGGTTCCAGTTTGCCACGTCACGTCCCTAGCAACACTGGCACAGGTACAGGACCCTGGCGACATCAGAGTTAGGCAAGATAGACGCCATGTGCAGGCATGCTCTGTCTCTCAGTTAATCCTGTTGCTGATTTTCAAACACAACCACATCCCGACAGAAACAACCCACCACCAGAGACTCTTGAGCCTGGCTGTGCTCACCGAGCTCGCCAACCTGGGTCCCCGGCAACTGCTTCAGAGTGCTGATGGCCATGGTGGCCAAGGTCTGGTTGAAGAGTGAACTGGTTCTGGAAGCATCGAAAGAAACTGAGACCTTTAGAAACTGAGCTAGAACCAGCTGCTTCAAAGCTCAGTGAGAGAAACTAGGAAGATGGGGGAGTTGGAGAAGAGGGACTTCCATTCCTTCTGTATCTTCTCCCAAGATAGAGATGAGAGGAAAAGAGCCCTTGACAAACTACAATCATGAAGGGAGGTTTAGAATCGAGTTTAAAGTCCGGCATGCTTTATAGAACTCTTTAAATAAGGCAAATATGCACATACATAACAACGTGAAGGAGAGCAGACGGTTTCGGAAATTATAGAAAAATATAAAAATGGAAAATCCAAACTACTCTGTGGCTGTGACCACTTGCCAACTTACTGTGTGGTAAATTGAACTTAGAAAAAAAGAGCTGAAGGTCCTATTGAAAGGCCTGCTTTTACTTTGTATTTTATCCTCCGAAAATGCTGTCAAAATGCTCAGTGAAATGAAAAGAAGCCGCTTGAAACACTCATAAGACTAAGTCGTGAAGGATGTCTGTTTCTCAAATCACATGCTTGTCTGTGGTGGGTCCTACTGACCTTGAACTTGAAAGGGCCCAGCTTCCCCTGTGAGGGATTACCTGGATTAGGTGGCCTCCGTGCATGCCTGGGGGGAGGAATTATGTTAGCTGAGGTGGATGATCCCAGTGAGCCGTGGGCAGCACCATCGTGGGCTGTTTAGAGAAAGATCTCTGGATGAGCCTGAGCATTCACTTGCTGTGGACTGGACATGAGCATCTCCACCTCAAAACACCACCATGGCGAACTCCCCTCTGGAACCCTAGTGGGAACACTTCCTCCCTTAAGCTGCTGGCAGGTATTTGATCCCGGCCATGAGATGAGAGTTGCTGTAAATCCATAGCTGTAGTTCCACAAGAATGTAAGAAATTAAAGCCAACTTGAACAACCCCACTGTTTCTCAAGCCTCATGCAATGTGAATGTGGAGATGAGGGAAGCAGGAGCATTTCTGAAGCAGAGGGAAATAAACTAGATAACACGGAAAATTGGCAATATCATGACTATAATAAAGACTTATGAACTGCAGAAACTAGATACTGAAGTCTCTGTCTTCCGCCATATTTGTTTCGCGTGTTCAAACAAGTGCTCACAATTCTCTCCTGGGTTTTACATTGGAACAGAGATTTTTCTGTGCATTTACCTTCTCAAAGAAACTTCATCCTGGCTTTCCCAGTACAATTTCTAAGTCACTTCTGTGTCTCCTATTGGTAATCATCATGCAATTATAACCACTCTTCCACTGCGGCGCTTGTGGTTTACGTGCAATTAGTTCTTCATAAAGCTATTTTTGGGAACCATCAAACTCCCTTTTAAAATAATTTGATGGATTATACATATGAAACATAATTTTTATTTTCTGTGAATTCTGTCTTTCTCTATTTCCTATTTTGTCTTTTCAGCCTGTCTTGTGTCAATAATTTCATATTAATATCATTGCTTTCACTGTCATTAATCTTGTATTCAGCATAAAAATAAATATGATTCTAAAAAGATAATATGAGCCTTCTTATGTTGCAGTCTACATATGTGTTCCAAGCCAGAACTTGAATCTCTACTGATTTGCTTTAATTCTGTTCTCCAAGTCTGAACATTAGTGTTTAATTGATGTTTTTAGATTTTTGTTTTTAGTTAGGGGTATTTCTTATTGGATCCTTTAAAACCAATTTCTTCTCACAATAAGTGTATTCTCCAACTCTACCTTTTACACACTGATTGATTCATCATAATTCCGCTTGGCTAGGCCATGTTTATATACCTAGAAATCCTTATCATGATATAAATACTGTTCAGAGATGGCCCAGAATATAAGACATTTTGTTCCTTAGGAAAATTTTTCTTCTAAGTTAATAATTCGCTTGTTTCTTTTTTGGGGGAGTCAGAATGCTTTTTTCCTCCCAATGTCCTTCACAGGTACTGAACTATTGACATCACCAATGTCCCCCACGCTGGCAGCTCCTGCATGCTGACCCTCAGCTGGTCCAGGTATCTCCCTCGAAGAGACCCTGGGCTCAGTTCTCTGGTCTCTTTTTGAAGGTCTTCAGCTCTTGGGTAGAGTCACACACTGTTTGTGTATATTCCTTTATTGTCCATATTATAATCTTTGTTCAAATTTCTGGGGGATTTTACTGAATTTATTTTCTAATTTTCCATTGGCATTTTCATTTTTTTATATTGTCCATAATGAGTTACATTGTTTAGTGGGCCAACAATGAATTGTTATCCCCAATTCCTCATTGCCCCCCTTCCCCATCCCCAGTCAGCTGGATATCCTCCTCCATGGACCATCTGGATCAGTCTTTGTGGTAGGGGACCATGGATAGCCCAGTCTTCGGCTGGGTTTTCATGACCCAAGTGTGTTGTTACTGAGGGTTGCCAAGTCTCTGATAGTCTCCCCCACCACGGCTCTCACAATCTTTCTGCCTCCTATTCTGCTCAGTTCCCTGAGTCGTGGTGAGTGGGTATTAAGTCCTGCTTTAATGTTGTGAGCTTAGGGGTTTTTGTGTGGAGATTCGTTGGTTTCTGTCTCACTGGCTTATCCTGTGTTGATTGAATGGCTGTGGCTGTGGGTCCCTTGTTCATCCCATCATTCTCTGCAGGGTTCCCTATGGATCCTCCACAATATGACTGTGGTGGCTCATCTCTTGCCAGGATCTCAGCTTTCTGCCTGCGGTTGGTTGGTAGGGTTAGATGGGCCCCAGCTCTCTCGCTGCATCCTGGCAGTGGTGCGTGATCCCTGGTACTTGGGAGACCGCCTGTGCCCTCCTGGCAGGTATCTGTCTGAACCAGCCTCTGCCGAGGTTCCCAGGCATCTGCCTGAGGTCTGGCCCTGGAACCAAGTGCTCAGCCGGCTGGGAGGAGACAATGGCGGGAGCTTGGGGTGGGGGAGGGGGGCGGCTCTCCATTCCTCTGCAGAGCATAGAGCCGCTGGGGAACCCTGTCTATGCTGCTGCAGAAGCTGGGAGGAGGGTGGGTTTGGGTTCAGGTCTGGCTGGGGTCCGGGATTTGGATCCCAGCTGGAAAATCAAACCTTTACGGAGAGAGTCCTGGTGGTACTCGTCCACCATCTTGTTCTGCCCCCGGCATTTTCATTTTTATGATCAAATACTTAAAATGGTCCATGAAGGCTTTTTAAAATAAACTGAATATTTGCTCTTAGCTTTATGGGTACATTTGAGTCCATCTGATTTTTTTTTTCAAGGTAGGTTCTCGCTCTAGTCCAGGCTGACCTGGAATTCACTATGTAATCTCTGGGTGGCCTCAAACTCATGGCAATTCTCCTACCTCTGCCTCCCGAGTGCTGGGATTAAAGGCGAGCGTCACCCACCTGGCCCATCTGATTTTTTAATCACAATTTTCTAGTGAATTTTTCCATTACTTAATGAATGCCTTCAGAAATGTCCTTTACTTGTATGTTCCAGACAAACTGTAAGCCACTCTCTGCTTACTGAGCTGACTGGATCATTTGTGGCTAGGCAAAGCTTCTTGAAGGCATTCTCTGCTTGCTTTGCTGGGACATCATCGTCCATGGGTTTGAAGCTATTGTTTATTTAAACCTCTCTGTTCTACAGGTCTTCTGTTCTTCTATCTACCATGCTTGCTCACATCATAGATGAACAAACTCAAGAGATTCCAAGTAATGTCATTTACACCAGAGCGGCTTCTCTCAGTGACAGAATGAACCAGCAGAGCAGCGGGTATGGGGCAGCTGAAGGCCCATCTTGATCATTTCCATTAATTTGGGGTTGAATGACTCAGGGATGAGGTGTCACTGGCCGAGATCAGACACACAGTGCACCCCTTATATATGGTTTCACTCTCTAGGCTTTTGGTTACCTAAAATCACTAGAGTCTAAAAATATTAAATAGAAAATTCCCAGAAAGGTCTTGAGTTTTAAATTCTTAGCACTTTTTTTTTGGTGTCCTAAATTTACTCATTTATTTTGATAGTACCATTAGTTCCCTTTCAGTTTGGATGCTCTTGTATATATGTGACCCACTGAGTATAATTAATACTGATAACGTGGCACATTCCAGCAAGGGGCAGCTGGGAGCCGTGCTGGGAGTTTATTTACCAGAGTATAGGCAGCTCTCCAAGGGCTATAGCACTGGAGAAGAGCAGCCATAACTCACTTAGTGGCTGTCTCAGTTATCAGACAGGAAGTGATCCTTTTGAGATCTGAAGTACCTGCAAGCCCTTGGGGAAGCGCATACCTTTTGCTGTAGCATATCCTTAAAACTGTGCTACGTCATTAGTAGTTTTGCTATTTCTAAATTGCCTGATTTATGAATTGAACTTATTATAAGTATGTACATATGGAAATACCTAGTATGAATAAGGTCCGGTACTATTCACAGTTCCCGGATCTGATGGGAAACTTGGAATATGCCCTTTGTGGAATAAGGCAGTGAGGATTGAGACAGACTGAACACTAGCATCTAATCCAGGGGGCTATACAAGTTTCGGCAGGGAAGCAGTCGAAGGCGTGCTAGACAAGACCTGTTAATAGGGCAGTGCAGACCTCAACTCTAACCAACTCTACGATGAATAAATTCAGAATCATAAAGACTCACACGTTACACAGTCACCAAATCAGGAGTTTCAACTCATGCACTCCAGAGGATCGAAGGCCAATGTGACTCCCATTGCTTCAATTTTATGTTTCCCTTGCTTTTCATTTTTACTTAGCCCCTAGGTAACTGGAAGTCTTTAGCTTCCATAACATATACTCTCTTAGCCAAACTAGAAGTCGGCTACTTAGGTTGGATACAATGAGGTTTCTTGGTACGTCAGCTGATCTGTCCGTGTCGGAATTTGGGGAGGAGCACAAAAGTAAAGGAAATGAAAATGGCAGAGAATTCTGAGCCTGTGCACCACTTAGCAGCCATGGCGGGAACTGGGGCCATTTCTGAAATGGAGGTAGAAATGGATTTTAGATAAATGAAATGAACCCTCCATTTATCTAGTGCCCTGTGATAGACAGTGTTTGCTATTGGCTTACAGAAATTGCCTGACATCATTTCATGAAGCTAAATGGTAGATGCAAGACAGACAAAAATTTCACATATCTTCAATTTAGGTTTTTAGGTTGCAAGTAAAGCAGAAATTCAGACATGGACAGAAGCAATTGTTAAAAACTAAAATATATACAACAGCACATTCAGTATCTACAATGTTTTTGTTCAGTCATAAAAACGCCTTTCTTTGATATCAGAGACAAGGACCTATTCAGTCTGGGTCAAAAATATATTGGACAAGCATACATATTCCTGTAGTGCTCATAAATACATATCTCACTGGGTACTGATGGTATCCTGCCAACCTCTGTTTACAGGACAGGGGAGTCTGTCCCTCATGGCCCTCAGTACTGGCAGATGGCTGCCCCCTCCTCTGGAGAATTACTCTTGTGGTTGATAACAGTCATTGTACCAGGGGGTTCTGACACCATGTCCTCCAAACTCAGAAGACCATGGGAGGAAACGAAGGATGAAGAACTGGTTCCAAATGCAATTCCCTTTGCTTCAACAGCCTCAGCTGTAGATCTACTTGCTCTGAGAAAAGTCATGCCTGTTCCCTTTCTCTGTGCCACCCTACCTCCTGAATTCATGATCTGAATAGATAATATGCAAGCAAATCCCTTTGTCTGACTGGGTTTCCTGAGACCTTGACCTGAAACTCCTATATGAATCACAAATGATAAACCAGGGGTTCACAATGGAAGGTATAGCAAAGAGTAGAAGTGAGTTCATATTGGTTAGACATTAAGTAGCAACTGTCCTGAGACCCTCTACGACTTCTTCTAAAACTAAGCATGAGCACATACTAACAGTGATCATGGCTACATTAAATGAACTCTGTAAGCCTTAACTCTTCTATGACATATTGAAAATAATACCTACACCTTAGCACTTCTGACTAGCTGAGAACATGCTTTCAAACAGCTGAGCATAAAGTAAGGGCACAACAGTAACTTCCATGTGAAAATTACGATTATTTGTGGCATCATTACTTCTTTATAAACTAGGCCAATACAGTTACATCAAATAAGCACAATGCCAAGTTCATAGGGACAGTTTTCCTTAAAGACATATAAGCACAAGTGTTATTCAAGCAATGACAGAAGAGGAAGCTGGGATGGTACACAATGTAGTGACTTTTGGGATATCCCAGTGTCCATGTCTTGCAGCCTCTCCAAAACACGCTAAATTGAGGTCCAGAAAGGTTAAGTGGCTGGTTCAGAGTATCCATGCTTATTATTCACAAAAAAATGTCAGAAGCATCAGTACCCCTGTTTATATGCACATTAACAGTAGTACAGTGTGATGGAGAGGGGGACAGAAAAGTGCATTCTTAGGGGCTCATCTTGTTTTCCAAGCCCAATTCAGAGAAAAACTATTGCCTCCATATGGCAAATGCCAATTTTCTACTCTTCTTGGGTGAGCAGAAAAGCTACAGTTCCCAGCCTGCCTTGTAGCTAGTTGAGACCATGAAAGCACACATGGTCAAAGGACTTCGAGAAGGATTGCTCTGCTACTGGAATGGCTCACAGAGGCATCCTGAAATAATTCTCATTCGCTCCCCTAGGCAACCCCAGGATGGTTGGGGGAAGGTGGTACCAAGACACAGAATGCCAGAGGTCAGCCCACAGCCCTGTCCTGCTACACTCAGAGAAACGAGTCTTCGGTGTGTGAGAATGTGACCACAGGGGAGCTAGGTTGTCTGCTAATGGTAGGTAAGTCAACTTGATTACAAATGAGGAATCCAGCAAAATCCCAGTCCCCATCTGAATGTATATACGTAACTATAAATCTGCTAGGACGTTATGAAAAAAGGGAAATCAAAGAATTTTTTAAACTGGTAGGTGAAACTGTTTTTGTTAGGAATATTGAGGGAATACAGGGAGCAAGACATGAGGCTAGAACCTGGAAGGAAGGGTTAGACTATTATCAACCAGTTTGTCATGGTTTGATCCAGGTGTCCCCCACAAACAATTGAATGTGTTCTGATAGCTCGATCCTCAGCTGATGGCAGTTTGGGTTTTACAACCTCGATGAAGCTGTGTTGTTGGGGGCAGGCTTATGGGGTTATAAGCCAGCTTCCCCTTGCCAGAGTTTGGCACACCTTCCTGCCGCTGTTTGCAGTGCTGTGAGGAGGTGATGTCCAGCCCTCTGCTCATGCCATCGTTTTCCCTGCCAGAATGGAGTCTCCCCTCGAGTCCATAAGCCAAATAAACCCATTCCTCCACAAGCCGCTTTTGCTTGGGTTCTCTCTGCGCAGCAACTAGAAAGCTGACTGCAACACAGTTCCACCCACTAGTCAAGATCTTCACCATACCACAAGATACTGTGTGTGGAAGTGCAAACAAACACCGTGCCTCAGAGAAAAACAAGAAATGACAAAGCATTACACTATATGCACTCTTCCTTCCGCTGAACACAACAGCGGTCACACATCAACACAATCATTTTGGTAAAGCATCAGATCATAAACACTCTAGGGCTGTAAGCTGAATGGTTTCTGTTGGGATCGCTCAGCTTTTCTGATTAGCATCCTAGAAGGCCATGATAATATGCTGATGACATGCAAATGAAGGGGTATGACCATGAATTCATATTACATTATCCTATTAATATCCTTAAGGCTCTTCCCTTCTACAAAGCTACAATTGTGAGAACATAGGGTAAGAGAAATAAAAGTGAAGGAATGCTCAGGACCATGGTTTCACAGAGCCAAAGGGGAGGCCATCCTCTCTTGGTTCAATCAAAATAAAACACAATTTTAAATATTCATCAATGTGACTATCTTTTTGGAACAGTTACTTAAATAATGAATTAGTATATTTTTCTTTAAATTATACAGAAGCTTTCCAACAGAGGGTAGTTATATTACTGTGTTATGACCCATTATTATAAGCATTATAAATTGACTTCATTTATTTTTAAATTAAATATAAGTAATTTAAACCCAAGAATAGCCCAGCAGGTTTTTTAAAAATGGTCACTAAGGATTCATACATGTGTTCACTATAATATATATATACACTATACAAATTAAAGAGCTAAATTACCTAGTATATTAAAAAATCTTTTTTTTAAAGAGTGTACTTTTTATTTTTAAATTATTTATTCACAAGGAGAGGGAGAAGTCCAGGGCCTCCATCCAGCTCAAATAAACTCCAGACACATGCACCACTTTGTGCATCTGGCTCCACATGGGTACTGGGGAATCAAACTCAGATCCTTAGGCTCTGCAGGCCAGCGTTTTAACCACTGAACCATCTCCCCAGCCCACCTGTTTTGCTTTTTAACACAGGCTCTCATATGCCACAGACTAACCTCAAACTTGTTATGTAGCTGAGGATGACCTTGAACTTCCGATCCTCCTACCTCCAACTCCCAGTGCTGGAATGACAGGTCTGTACCACCATGCCAACTTATGCAGGTGCATTAACCCACTCAAAGCCAGAAGGGTCTTTGCAGGGTGTGAGGTGCTTGCCCTGGGCATTGCAGGATATTTAGATCCATCTTTAGTCTTTATCCTCTATGACGGCAAAAGTGTCCCTAAACCTTGTCAAATATCCCCCAGGAGGAAAAATTACCCCTAGTTGAGAACAGTTGGTCTCAACATTGGCACAAATGAAAGGTAACTCTGCCAATCAGAGGTATTGAAGATGTGCACATCTCCCTGACCTTTTGAAAGAGTCCGCTACCTTTAATGATCATGTAGTGAGAGACAGGTAAGCATTTCAATTTAGAAACCAGAGAGGGGAGGGTAGCAAACTGAAACACAGACTTCTGCTTTCCAGTTTATCCCAGTGGTGGTGGGAAAGAACAACCCAATATAAAGATGGACTTTGAGCCATTTCTGCAGAGAGCATTAGGTAGAGAGTGATGTTGAATGAACCCCGAGGCCTCTCTGTTCTTGGAATCTGCTCACGAGCTCCCACCTTGCGCCTCCATGGTGCCCCCCGATGGGAGAAGGCACTTAATTACCCTTCAGGCCAGCTGCATTTATATATGTTTTCTCAAAGCCTTTTTCTTCTAAACTAAATGCCGTCATCAAGGCATGAACGAATGTGATGCTGAAGTTTAGAATCTATTACTGTAGCACAAAGTAGAGAGATGTTCCCATGCCTGAAAATCACTGGTCTTAATTGGCAGCACTGAATTTCAGCACACTGAGCTGCAGCGGGGACATTCATCATGGCCTCCCAGTGAAAATAACACATTAATATCTGCTTCTCTAGTCAATGGTGAAAAACAGGTTTTAGTTTCTTAAATTAAAAGCAACTCTCGGGCTATCTCCTTTACATATTAAAGTATTGCTTGAAAGTCACAAGAGACATTCCAAATGGGGCCTTTGTACTTCATGGCATATGTATATGTGAATATTTTGTGGCAATGCTAAAAAATTTGCCTCGAATAGATCGTATTTCATGTGTCTTTTATTTTATTAATTTATTTGCAAAGAGAGAGTGAGAGAGAGAAAGAACAGGTATGCCAGAGCCTCTGGCCACTCCATACGAACTGCAGACACATGAGTCACTTTGTGCATCTAGCTTTGCATAGGTACTGGGGACTTGGACTGGGGTCATGTGGCTTTGCAGACAAGCTCCTTAACTGCTGAGCCATCTCTCCAGCCCCAAACAGATCATATTTACTTGGGTGAAAAGGATTATGTTCTCAAGTCTTCTGTATTTTCAAGATGGCACTGCTGATAGGGCAGAGAGGGTTTCTCACAGGCAGAAGCAAAGAGCCCGAGATTGGAAGTCTGTCCACTCATTTCCATCCTCCTGCATCAGGTCTCAGGCAGCCAATCTCCCAATGAGGTTTATCATTATGGAGGCACCTCAGCAGGCTTTCACAGCTGAGCCACCAAGTATGACAATAGCCAACCTAAAGGTGGGGAGGAGGGGACACACCCTGCCCTAGCTGGATCTCTAGAATTCTGTGAAGATCTCTAAAGAGAAGGAAAGAGGAGCATCAGTCAACACGTGATTGCTCACCACTGACGCTAAAGAAATGTGGGGACAGGGTGGACGCAGCGTGCAGGAGGCTGGCACGTAAAGAGAGTTTCAGAGGTCAGCACTGGCGGTAGGCCCTAGAATTTTCTACTGAGCTGAGAACACACACATGCATTTTCCAGTGTTCTTTTACCCTAACTCATAACCCAATAATGCTGCATTAAAGACATAAACAAATACTAGGGAATTAGAATGTGTACAGACATTTGTCCCCACTCTGTCACCTGCCCAGTAGCCTAATGTAATAACAGGAGACACAGGGAATATGAGGCAATGAGTGCAGGTCAGAGATGCAAAGCTTTCAGCTCAGAAGTCCCTCAAGGACACCATCCACCTTCGTGGGACTTGAGGATCTAAGTCAAGATGAAGTTGGCTGAGGTGCTTAAGAGAAGGGTTGGTGCCACCAGTTCAGGAGACGGTGAACTAGCAGAGAGGAAAGTGGTCCCCAAGGGACAGAGAGAGATCTAAGGCAGCGGCAGGCAATGACAAGGAGGGCTCTTCTAGCCAACAGGTCCCCAAGTGACGGGAAGGGATGGGAGCCACCAACAGGTCACTGCGAAGAGCTCCACAGCAGCAGGAGCAAAGGCCTGGTGAGGACGAGGGTTATAGCTGAGTCCGACTCCATGCTTGTCCATCAGACTTTTCTTCAAATGAGACAAAGTCCTTGGACTCAGTATTCTTTATTTCATATCAAGCGTTAGTGTTTTCTCTCTTTTAGAGAGGGGAAGAAAAAAATGAGTGATCGGAGATGCAGAAACCAATCCCGATGATTGCTAGGAGTGATGTTTAAGTGCCAGAAGAGCAGAGCAGGCGTCAAGGTTGTTAACTCGGCCAACAAGTGAGCTGTCCCACAGATGGCTCTGGACCTGGCGGATGACCGGTGCATCCGCGGATGGAAAATGAGCCTCCTGATTCATGGAATTGATTCTCAGTTCATGGAAAATGAGTGTCCGGACTTTTTGGCATCGATTTTATTCTGACACACAATCAAGAAACGCTGCAGGAGTGTGTGTAGTGTTCCCCCCAATTCATGTCTGTGCTGGTTTGATGCAGGTGTCCCACGTAAACTTATGTGTTCTGAATGCTTGATCCTCAGCTGATGGCAGTTTTGAAACTGGAACCTTATTGGAGGTGTGTTTGAGGGCTGGTTTATGGGTGTTATTTCTAGTTCCCCCTTGCCAGTGTTTGGCAGGATGTTGACCAGGAGGTGATGCACAGCCTCGGCTCCTGCCGTCATTTTCTCCTTCTATCATGGAGCTTCTGCTCAAATCTGTAAGCCAAAATAAACCATTTCCTTCCACAAGCTACATCAGGTTAGGTGTTTGTCACAGCAAGGAAAAAGCTGACTACAACACTATCTTATCTACATAATTCATATTTCTAAGTAGTCTGAATAATATCCCTTATAACAAGAAAGATGTGTTCAAGAATCAGTTTGGATGAGTCTATAGCACTTAAGGGTCAAGCCATCTTCTTTGTTAATTTGCACGTGTGGGTATAGTAAACACGGTGGGATTTATGCTGAGGTGCACACACATGCAGATACAGACGCACAGGCACAGGCAAGAGAAGGCCAGAGGATGCCTTGTGCGCGCCTCTCTCTCATATGCATGTAATTCCTGGAGCTGCTGTTTTCAATCAGTGAGCCCCAGAGTCTCCAGTCTCTGCGGCACCCAGGACTGGGATTCCAGATGTGTGTGGCCAGGCCCGGCTATTTCTATGGGTGCAGATGACCTCAGGGCCCTGTGCGTGCGTGGAAGGCGTTCTTGCTGGCCAAGTCATCTCCTTTTTGATGACGCAGCCCTTTCCCTGCATTCACAACATCTCCGTGATGCTGGTTTTTGAAGTTTTCTAGGATGCTCCTCTGTTTGCACTTAGTGACAGTTCTGGATGATGAGGCTTGTCATAATGTTTTTTGGGGGATGTCAGGAAAATCATTCTGTCCTTCTTGGTACAATCACCCTCAGTAATGGTGGCATCCTTTAGAATACCTGGTTACGAGGCACTAGCACAGGGTTTCTTTTATCTCAATAAAATGTCTTGGTTGCCATCACACTCTGCTTCACAAATTTAGCACTCGTGGATTATTTTTACTCAAATGAATTTTTAGCAAATCACTGTTCTCTGGTGGATCATTCCTTCAATATCTCTTGGTTGATTTTCTGCCACATTTGTATAATTTCATGTTAACATATGCTCATGACTTCTTCTTTGATTCAACATTTAGTAACCTGCTACTAGAGCTCTTTAGACAGGAAGCTTTGAGTTTGTTCACTTCAGGATGGCTCCTGGGTTCTTTTGATAGGCTATCATCATTCTCTAAATGTCCCATTAATCTTTAAAATAATATCCTTCAATCTAGACTGTCCTTTCTCCTGGTATCAGGACTTTTCCCATAATGGAGAATCCTATTCACCAGACATGACCTGTGAGTGACCTACCCTCACCTACTGACCGTGATTGACCTACCCTCATCGACTCACCTGTGAGTGACCTACCCTCATTTTACTGACCTACCCTCACTGGACCTGTGATTCTTCTGGACCCTGAGCCACAGAGCTAAAAAGAAGGAAATAAATGAATGTGCATATTTCAATACCTGCTTGCACACATGCAGAAGCACAGGACACTTTTAACACGAGATGCCAGGTGCTGTGTTATACTGAGAATCAAAGAGTATAGTGTGCAGCTCCTGACTGTTGAGAGGCTGATATTCATAAATTATTGGACATCATGTTTAGAGGTGTTGTAACGCTTTATTTTAGGGGCTGAGGAGATGGCCTAGTGCTCGTAGTACAAGCATTCGGACCAGAGTTCAGCTCTCCAAACCCACATAATGCTGGACATGGAGAGTGTCTGTCTGCAATCCCATCACACCGATGGCAAGACAGGAAGTGGCCGTAAGAGAATCTCCGGACTCTCATCGCCACCTAGGCTGCATGTAGAGAAACCAACAACAAAGAGGCCCTGCTTCCAATAAGGTGCAGGGCAGCACCCAACACCCATAGTTGTCTTCTGATCTCCACACCCTCACCATGGCAAAGATACACACCCACACACGCAGGCATGCACGCATGTACACACACACGCACACACAAAACATACACATACACAGACTTTTAAAAATTTACTTTAAATTGCTGAGTGTTCTTTTTAGTTGGAAAATAAAATTAAATAATATATACTTGTGGTTGTGATATATGTATCCACTGTGAAATAGATTAATCAAGCTAATTAATCTATGCATCACCTAACACACCTGCTTTGTGGACAGGATATATAAAATCTACCTCTGGCAATTTTAAAGTGCGTAACACATTGTTATTAGACATAATTATCATGCTATATGATTCGATCCCTTGAGCTGATCCTTTCTATCTAACTGGAATCGTGTCCTTTGCCCAGTGTCTCCTAAGTCTTCTTTGCCTCCCAAGTCCCCAGTAGCCACCATGTTGCTTCTGCTTCTCTCATTTTCACATTCTGCATGTAAGTGAGATCATGCAGTATTTTCTATTTGGGTCTGGCAGATTTCAGCTGACATGATATCATCCACTGATTACTTATTAATAAATTCACGATTCTAACAACCAATCAATACAATAAATCACAGTGAACGACAATTCCTTGCTAAATGCGATGAAACTACTTTGATGAGGATTCATTATTTACTATCATCACTTAAAAGCAACACACGTTTGCTGGACAATGGCAACCCTTTATCTGACTTGCATGGCCTTGGTGGTCATTTTCATTATGACAGTTTGGACTTAGTGGTAACATGTGGCCATTTCCCAAGCGAGAAAACTAATCATTACTAAGAACTTGAACTTGGTCACAACCCAAGTTTAAGGGTACCAACATTCGTTTGGATTATTTCATTTTATTGTAAGACCCTGTAAATGAAAGATAAGTCTCACATTAACACCCAGCTTTAGGGGATGGAGAGATGACTCAGTGATTAAGGCACTTGTCTGCAAAGCCTAATGACCCAGGATTGATTCCCAGTACCTACGCAAAGCCAGATGCACAGTGGCACATGCATTTGGAGTTTATTTGCAGTGGCTGGAAGCTCTGGCACACCCATTCGTGGTCTCTATTCTCTCTGCTTGCAAATAAGTAAATAAATGTTTTTCAAAGGTTCTAGTATTAAGAAATCCCCAGCTCTAATGGTTCCCACTTGGTCACAAATAACAACATCATAGAGACATGCCCATAGTACTCGTTAAAGCCTAGGATATTGAGGTGGTAGTAGCTTTGCTTAAGCCTGTTTTCTAGACCACATACAGCCCAGGGATTCTGGCCTGGTGCATAGGAAGTTCCAGAACCTCAATGAGAGACTTCTGAAATCTTATCCATCTTCCCTTCCAGGAGACCCTGATTGTCACACTTTCTGAAATGACAGGAAGGAAAGACGTTTGTGATCAGATCTGCCACTCAATTATTCAGGCCTGGTGATCTCAGACTCATCCTCCAGGCTGCCCCCAAGCAAAGACAGAGCTGCACTGAATGTTCACGCTGTGCTTCATGTGGCTTTTCACCCGCATATGCATACTTATGTGATGACGAACAAAACACAGAAGGCAAGGTGCTTCTTTTAGACCACATAGCCAAGGACCGTCCTAACTGCAGGACAGGGTCACCCCAGACCCAAGCACGCTTCCTGAACAGGAAATCAGGATGATGCCTGGGGAGAGACCACATGCAGGGGGAACGCTAACTGGGAATTAGTGAAGGTGATGAGTCACATCAAATAGAGCAGCCTGACCTGCTGAGGACACAAGCCCTGTTCACCCCTGATTAACTTCTACCTGGGCCTGCCCTCAATGCTTAACAGTGATTTAACTGAGACAGAAATGAAAGCTTAAGAAAAATAAGATGTACCTACCTGGATGAGAGACAGGTCCTCGAGCTGTAATCTGAAGAGGTAGTTTCTAAAAAAGAGAAAAAAGAGCAGGTTTACCTTTAAGAGATCCCAAAAAGTCAAGGTGTGTATGCATCATGAGAATGATGGATAAAAATATTGAGTCATTTTGGTGACAAAGGCATCATCCGGCTCTCCAGGAATCAAAGAACAGGGGCAATCAACACGTGAACAGATGCACATTTGATCCTGGTGGATGGAGCTCTGAATAAACACTGTATACATGGGTGTAACTCTCACAGGCTCTCTTGATCTACACGCATCAGGAAAAGCACACTGATGCTGCAATCACATTTAAATTAACTTAAGACAAAACACAGGTATTCTTCCTGGGTTAATGTCTGCAACTGATCACCCACACTACCATGTTTATTTTTAAGATTCGGCCTTTACCTGTAGTCTGAGCATCACGTTATTGTATTGATTGATTGGCGATGCCATCCTGTACTGACTGAAAATAATTTCTGAAATCACGCTAGTGGCCTCTTCACCACACACTTTCTATCTCTTCCACTGAATCATTAGCATGTTGCCTAAGAAAGTTCTAAAAGCATTGGATAGCACATGCCTCCTAAACCACACAACTATTTAGGGAACTTTCATTACAGCTGAGAGCCCGCTATTCATCACCAGACCTGGGGAGCAGGGTGCCCCTGACGACAGGGAGCACTGCATTAAGTCTGTTTTCCTTCAGCGGAGCACCATAAAGTGGCCAGGTTTCTACCCAAGTGTCATCTGAAGCGGAAGGAAGGTGACGAAAATTGTAGGAGTCTGGCTAGCATTCAGGTTTGCCAATCACTCACTCAACTGCTGTGACATGGAACACAGCATATCTCCTGAGAAGGAGGTTGGAAACCAGCATGCAGATGAGAATTTCAGACAAGGAGCTTACAAATGGCATCAGATACCATTTCCATTGGTAACAAACCAATGGCATCTTGCACACCTCAGCGATGTCACTCAAACTATCTCCCCCTTGAATTTCTGCTTCTAGAAGGCTGCCTGTCCAATCTGGGAAGCAGTATTGGACACAGGTTAATAATATTTATGCCAGAGGTAAGGCTGTGCAGCCAAACATACTTAGGAAGAAAGCTTGATGACTCTATGCCTCAGTCTGAGCATCTATAAAATAGAAGACATAATCCCCCCCCCACTCCTACATGTTAGGGAGAGGTTTAAATCCAAGGAAACCACAAAACTGTGCCTGGAAAAGGAAAAGGAAAAGGAGAGAGGGTCTGCCCTTCAGCATCTGCTAGGTGCAGGCACGAGAAAGCGTGGTCATCCTGCCTCTTTCCTTGCTGCAGGTGGAGGTAGGGATGGGAATTGTGATGGTGAGGCTTTGCTGTCAGCTTGACCTGTTTAGTAATGTTGGGTGGGACTCTGAGGCTGCTTAAAGGAATGATTAAAGGAGGAGGTCCTTCCTCCAGAGAGAGAGCCCTTCCCCTCCCAGGAGGGGTTGAGGGGAAGTGGTCCTTTCAAGTAGTGGCCCTCTCAGAAGGGAGCAAGATAAAAAGTAGCTGAAGGGGAAGAAAATCTCTTCTCTTCCTTCCCCCCACCTGTTTGGGGTGTGTGTGTGTGTGTGTGTGTGTGTGTGTGTGTGTGTGTGTGTGTTAATGGTGATGGTTTCTGAGGGGGAGGAGAGACTACAGATAACTTTATTAGGACTATGTTACTGCAATAAGGGATGGATGTGTTCTACTGCCCATGCCCAGAGAGTGTGATCACAGATGAATTTAAGTAATGGACTGATGTGCTTGGCTAACATTATGGAACTGAGAATTTGAAGATTTCAAGGTGGAAAAAATTATAAGCAACTTTAACTTATTGGCACTGAGACGACTTGCTAAAGGTGCTGTATATAGTTAAAGAGATATGACCATGAATGAAGATGGCCCAACTGCTTTATAATGAAACGATGGAGAGAGAGATGCCTGAGGCACTTCCAGCCAGGGAGGACTGAATGATAGACTGGACAAACTCTTTTGGAAGGAGACACATGAAAGGAACTTGCCCTTCAAGGTCATGATTTATTTTGTCTCCAAATTAACAACATGGCTGTGTCCTGCATACCCGGCATTGCTTTTGGAAGCGTGAAATATACATGTATGGAGTGGGTCATGAAGTGCACATGGTTCCAGGAGCCTCTGCTGAGATGCGATACGTGAAACAGGGCATGAAGTTCCTAATCAGCAAGTGAATTCACTGGTAGATGGACCATGGTTTGCAATGGAGACCCGAAGATGGTATGGATATACCAGGATTGTGCAAGATCTAGTGTGGAGTGCTGTTGGCTAGGGACATAAGATTTCCCCAGCTATTCAGCCAAGCTGGGGTGGGGGCAGAATTGGTTGTGCTATGAGTCTTGAACTGCAGGTGTTTGATGTTTGCTTAATGGTTGAGTTTGCATTGGTTCAGTCTCTCCTCGTTATGCCTCATTGCAGTTGGAAATGTTTACTCTATGCCATTATATATTAGAGGCATATAACTTGTTTTAACTTTACAGAAATCACAGTAATGGTACCTTGCTTTGTGGGGAGAGATTATGTTCTTCTGGTTGTACATGGGATAGTTATATGATGTCAGGCAGAATTATGATCTCAGTACTGTCTTCATTTGGAAATTAAGTATTACATAAGGAGATATGGTTTGATGACAAGATGACAAAGGGTAGACTTGAAATGGTTAAGTTTAGTTGTCAACTTAACCTGTTTAGTAATCTTGGCTGGATCTCTGAGGTTGCGTACAGGAAGGAGGAACTAAAAGAAGATGTCCTTCTCCTCCAGAGTGAACCCTTCCTCCAGAGGGAAAGGCAGCCCTATCAGTAGAAGGCAGAATGTAAGGAAGCTTGAGGGGAAGGAAATCTCTTCCTTCCCCCTGCCGGCTTGTTGGTGTGTTGGTGTGTGTGTGTGTGTGTGTGTGTGTGTGTGTGTGTGTGTGTGTGTGTGAGAGAGAGAGAGAGAGAGAGAGAGAGAGAGAGAGTGAGAGAGAGAGAGTGTGTGTGATGGTGGCGGTGGTGGTTCCTCTCTCTCTCTCTCTCTCTCTCTCTCTCTCTCTCTCTCTCTCTCTCTCTCTCTCTCTGTGATTGGACCTGTGAAAGGGGACCAGCCTCTTTCACCATTATGGAACTTCCCCTGGATCTACGCTTCAATAAATACCTTCCCCCCATAACTGTGCCTGGTTTGGAGGCTCATCCTAGTGGTGTGACAGGAATGGTACTATTTGGTAGTTAAACTGGAGAGATGGCTCAGTGATTAAAGGCACTTGCTTGCAAAGCAAAGGTTCGATTTTTCAGTGTCCATGTAAAGCCAGATGCATAAAGTGGCACATGTGCCTGGAGTTCATGTACAGTGACAGGAGGCCCTGACACACCCTCTTCACTTTCTGCCTGCCTCTTTCTCTTTGTCCCTTTCTAAAATAAACAAGTACATAAAAATATTTTGTAAAAAGTAGACAATATTGTTTCTTTTTTATTTGTCATAGTTTTGAGACCTATCCAACCAGCTTTTTTTCTAACTCCCATAAAAGCAATGCCTTGTATAAGTATCTTCAATAAAAGACATCAACTATAACTTTTGTGAATGAGCTGCTTATGGCATTGATGATGTAATAAGTATCATATTCTGTCTTCTCTTTCTCTCTCTCTACACTTCTCTCTCTCTCATATGTGCATATAGCTTAATATAGCTCATGATCATACTACAGTATCTTCTCTCTCATCATTTGCTTGAATTCTTCCTAAAATCTGCCTGCACTCGGTTTCAGTGCCAAAGGAGATAATCTGTCTTTGTAATTCAATAGCACACACTCCTTTAAAAATGACTAGGGCTGGGGAGGCGGAGCAAGATGGTGGCCGAGTAACAACTTCGCCAGGACTCTCCTAAAGGTTTGACCCCCCTCAACTGCTATCCAGGCTTTGGACACCGGCCGAACCCGAGTTCGAACTCTCCATCCCTCGCTGCTCCCCTGTGGAGCAGAGGGCCGAGCCCTCCCGCCCCGGCTGGCTCCCGCCGCCATTATCCCCCG
>PVHP010031301.1:0-21107 GCA_004024765.1 Zapus hudsonius | reverse complement strand
ACTGCTGGTATTCTCAGTTAGAAGCAGCAAGGTGTGCTTTGTGCTGGAAGAAGAAGGTACACGGAGATTGCATCACATGCATTGAAGCCAGGATCAGAGTCCACTGGATGCATATGTATTTACTCAGTGTTATATAGAGGAAATAATTTTGTGTTCTTCTCCAAAGCTGCAGTATATTGAGCAGTAAAATAGTTAAATAGAACTCAATGAATAAAATATATATGCACGAAGAGTGCCAAATCACTTATGTAAAGACTCTACCTTCCAAAAGATAGGATAAAACACCACTCTCCTGAATTGTGGGCTTTGCATGAAACTGACTTCTTAAAAGTACAGGAAGAAGAATAAAAAGAATAACTTCATAGTAAAGAAACCTGAAAAGGTGATGCAGGTCAACACCAACAGTGATAAATCATGTTGAGCACCTGGACCCTAGACATAATGTGATGGAAATGCACCTTTACCCCTGTGGTCTTTGTTCCAAAATCATATAACCCTAGTTCAATCCATAAAAAGTCAGACAAATCTCAAATATGGACATGCCAAAAACTCATGACCATAGCTGACAGGGTCCTGCAAGAGAAACTGTCAGGCTACAGTGTCTGGATCCTAAAATTATATGATGCCAAAGGTGAGGTAGCCTCCCAGATGGAGGCTGAAGTATCAGAGGGCATTAGGGAAACCTCTGAGGAAGAATACTCTTTAGTGAGTAATTTATGTTGGCATTTGCTCATTCATTGAACATGTGTACTAAACTCTTACAAGATGGTAATAATTTACAAAAGTAGCTGAGGTAACTTCGAGAACTCTATACTATGTCTTTATATATTTTATAAATCTAAAATCTCTCTGAAATAAAATGCTATTTAAAAATGTCTTGTCATGCACTTATTTTCTCAATAACATAATCCAGTGAAAAGGATCAGGACTTCTTGAAGAAATGGTATATCAAAGATTGTGACAGGCTTTCAAATTGGCTAAGAGATCCACCCAGTGACAAGGAACCCTTAACTGGAATGGAGATCCAGGGCAAAATCCTATGGGGACCAAAAACCTGGTCCCCAAGGGGAAATTCCCACTACTAGAGAGCTACAGAGAGGCTACTCCCTATAAAATCTTGCCAAATTAGCAATGCATGTCTCATTTAACCTATACGGATCTCACACTCTGATGGAGATTCTGTTTGTATTTTTCAGAAGGCAGGGTCAGCCCAACTTCACTAAGGAGCAACAGGCAACAGATGAACCACCACTGGCCTATCATGGAGGCCCCAAATGAAACCTCTGAGAAAGTGGCTGATAAACAAGAGACCTGTCACCACAGCAAGTCAGGATAACCCAGGATAAGTTAACAAGACAGACATCAATGGATTCCAACACAACCCAAAGCAGAAGTCCAGAGATACTTAAGATCTCAACAATCAAGCAGACTTAAAACTCACCCATCATGACTCAGGGAATTGAGCAGAAGAGGAGATAGAAAGAATGTAAGAGCCATGGTGGAGGAGAATATCCAGAGACATTACCCCCCCCCTCAGCAACAACACACAAAGGCAGGGAACCTGGCTACCTTCTGAGCTATTCATGACCCCCTATCGCATGGACTGATTCAGTATGCCCACAAAGGAGGGCCCTCAGTGGGTTAGGGACAGGGAGGAGGGAAATGGGGGTACCATTATAAGATTTGTTCTTACAATGTATCTAATTAAGGATAATAAAGACATGTAAAAAAGATGTGACAGGATAAATATATTGTTCTGTCAGAAAATAAGGAAACATAACTCTTAAATGTCCAACACAGCCACAACAGCACAAAAGCAGAACAGACTAGCTTCTATTATGCTGCAATGTTTATGGGATTTGATTGGCAATGACATGACGTGTTTCATTTTTTACTTCATTAGTGAACTCATGATCTGTGCATTTTCTCTGCTAATTTAGCATTTCATTGTCATAATAGAACTCTTTATTAAATTAGAATATAAATATAATTTTATTATATTTATAAGACATATATAGCATATATGTGACAAGTGGCTTGCATATAATTTATTTTACCTAATTAGTAAGATGATTATTCTTCCATCTTTGAAAACATTAAGGAAAATCAAGACGTCACACACTGGAACTGGGGATTCAGGGCGATAGGCACCAGATCAGGTACTCTTGGGCTCACAAGAAAAGATGCACTATGGGAACGATTGATGGTAAAGCTACTAAAAATAGGATCTTGGTAATCCAGAATTTTGTATATATGTTAACCTAGACCAATCTCACTTTCCGATGGAGAATGTGTTTGTATTTTTCAGGATGCAGCAAGAGAGCTGTGGCCCATCTAATCCTACCATCCGACTGTAGGCAGATAGCTGAGATCCTGGCAAGAGATGAACCAACATAGCCATATCGTGAAGGATCCATATGAAATCCCACAGAGAATGATGGGACGAACAAGGGACCCACAGCCACAGCCATTCAATCAGCACAGGATAAGCCAGGGTGACAGAAACCAACAATTTTTGACACAAAGCCCCCTAAGCTCACAACATTAAAGCAGCTTTAATACTCACCCACCACGACTCAGGGAACTGAGTGGAAGAGAGGGCGGAAAGATTGTGAGAGCCGTGGTGGGGGAGACTATCCAGAGGCATGGCACCCCTCAGTAACAACACACTTGGGCCAGGAGAACCGGGCTGAATACTAGGCTATCCATGGTCCCCTGCCACAAGGACTGATCCAGACGACCCACGGAGGAGGATATCCAGCTGTTTGCGGATGGGGAGGGGGGGCATTGGGGAATTGGGGATAACAACTTATTGTTTGCCCACTAAATAATGTAACTCATTATGGACAATAAATATATATTAAAAATTGTTGAACTAGTAATTTATTCATTAAAGAAAATCGAATATATGCCATACAATTTCACACTTTAAAGTTGGTTTAATTTTTTTGTGTTTCTTCTCTTTTTAAATTAAATATCCATAATTAGATACTTTAAGCAAATCTTATGATGGTACCCTATTTCCCTCCTCCCTGCCCCCACCCCACTGGGGTACCTCCTTGGTGGGCATTGTGGATGAGTCCATAAGGTAGGGAGTTCTAAAGCACAGGAGGTTCCCTCCCTTTGTGTGTTGTTGCTGAGGGGGGCCATGTCTCTGGACATTCTCCCCCACCATGGCTCTTACATTCTTTCAGCCCCCTCTTCTGCTCAGTTCCCTGAGTCATGGTGGGTGAGTTTTAAGTCTGCTTTATTTTTGAGATCTGAAGTGTTTAATTTTTACTGAATCAGAAATCTATGACAATTACAAATATTGAATGAAAATTATTAAAATGCATGGAAACTATATCATCAGCATTTCCTTTCATTTTTGTAGTATGGACAATGGTGACCGTCATCTGACGTTTTCCTCATTTTGTGTAGTTCATCTCTGTGCTGTTATGTAATTGGTGTTTAGAACTTTCTTCTACTAATGAGACTGCTTTGGACCATTCTTGTCACTATTTATAATTTCCAAATTTTTCCTGAAAATACTAAAGGGGGAATGGATATATATGTGTTTCTTTGTGGAATGCTTACTTAATGTTGACACAGTTCTTTGGTTCATAGGCCTGCATATCTCCCTGCAGAACAGGCTCCCCACCCTGTAAAACTGTTCATGGGTCAGCATAGTTGTGAAATCTCTGTTCTAATATTCGGGTGGGCTAATCACATTTTAATATCTGACATTAGAAAATAATGGTTAACGAATTACTTTGCACTGAATATTATTTGTTTAATTTGTTATTTCCTTTTGCTTTATTTTTAAGAAACAAGATCACAAATAGAGACAGGATTCAAACCAGGCTTCAAAGATTAATTAGTATAGATGTAGTAATTAGCTGAAAATAAATATTTTCACAGCTGAGAGGAAGAACTTGTTTCGAAAAACACTTTGTGCGTCCACTAGAATGAGCATATTCGTTGTTGTCTGGTAACCCTGGCCACTGGTCATGCCAGGACAAGAGGCTCTTTCCAACCCTCCAAGTAAACCACGAAATTGAATCTCCCAAACCTAAAACCCCAGAGAATTCAAAGAATGGCCTGGAGAGGGCGCCAGCGTTCTCGCTATTTTAGTTCAAGATTGAGGAGGACAAAGCCTTTCAGTAAGACATCTCTGCTTTTGGAAGTTCCTCCTTCACCTGACCATCCTTTCTCTGCTCTTCTGCTGTATCCTGTCGGCCTTTTCCCATCATTCTCCCTGTCCCTCACCTGTTACCAACACACAGCACACTTCTAATTGATGAGTTGAGCAGTGCTTTGCAGACTAAGTCTTCAGATCTACAGCAATTTCTCCTCCAGATGAGCCTGACAAAGTATTTACCGGAGTGCCTCCACCAGAAGGAAAGTTATCAGTTATCTTTTCTGCTACATTGTGTGCTTATCAGACTTAAGACAAATCAGCCACACTTTACAGCCTTTATTCTCTGAATAAATGTGAATCCCAACTCACAATTTACAAATTTATTTTAGCTACATTCCATTTATAAATAAATAGCCCTTGGTACTAGCCAAGAATTAAACAAGACAGAGCAAACACTTAATAAATAAATATTTACTTTCATTGTGTTCCCCAAAGTTCTGGTTTTCTTTTCTTTGATGGTAACATATATCAGAATGCCTCTCTGTTTCTAATCTGCCCAGTGGATCAAGACAAAATGTAAACAAAATTTCAGGAGAAAAGTGAGTCTTGTTTGTTTGATGTCCTTATAAATGACTAGAGAAAACATCATTTTGCTTCAGTAGATCCCTTCCCTACACACTGTGCTTCCCAGCCATCCCAAACCCCAGTTGGAATCACAATTATCTCCAAGGGCTGTTCTCAGAGAAGTACCTCCAGGGTTCTTAGGCCAGGATACTTACACCACCTTCTAAGATTCTATTCTAAAGTTAGCTTCAAATGTCTTGGTTTGGGGACTCAATTAACTATATCTTTAGTAGTTTATAGTAAGTTATAATTTTGACTGAACAAACTCAACTGCAGACCAGCATTTATTAACGCAGTGTCTTTTCTTTTTAAAATATATCTATTTACCAGAAGAGGGAGCAGTCTATCTAGTCTCTATGTGTTTTATGTTTTTAAATATGTGTAAACAGAAAACCATTGAAAACTACCTACAGTTTTGTGTTATGTGTTTTAGAGTTTCATTTCTTATTTATTTGAATGAGTGGTAAAGGAAGTTGATAATTAAGTCACACTAAGTAAGGGCAAAGATTATTTATGGAACAAATTACTTTTTAATTACTTCTATTTCCTAAAGAAATCAAAGGAGCTGATGTTCTACTTAGAGTGGAATCCTGAAAGAGAAAGTTAATTAGAAGGTATAAAAACTGTAATATAGTTACTGTTATCAACTGCTTTTCCATTTCATAGAAAACATTTGGACCAATGACCTAGTAAAAGAGAAGTGGTGCTGGGTGGACTTTTCCCCCTCATTTTTAATCATAATACTTAGTGTGTAAATTGACAACTATCCAATATAAATTAATTTGATGTAGTCACTTGAAGAGCATATAAAAGGAATAATGTAGCGTATACTTTTTTATTTTATTTATTCATTTTCAAGTAGAGGTGAGAGAGAGAAAGAGAGAGAGAGAGAGAGAGAGAGAGAGAGAGAGAGAGAGAGAGAGAGAGAGAATGCACCAGGGTCACCACCTTGTGGGTCTGGCTTACGTGGATCCTGGGGAATTGAACCCTGGGCCTTAGGCACTAGAGGCAAGTGCCTTATCCGCTGAGCCATCTCTCCAGCCCAGTAGCATATACTTTTATGAACGTATGTCTAGTACATGTGGTGTGTATGAGCATGGATGTGTATGTAGGTACATGTGCCCATATGCATGCACGTGTGGAGGCCAAAGCCTGCTTCCTTGAGACAGAGTCTCTCTTTGAACCTGGAGCTGCTGTTTTCCATGAGACTGGCTGATCAGTGAGCACAGTTGACTCCTCCATCTCCACTCCCCTCAGGACTGTGGTTCAGGCATGCATGGCCACGCCCACCTTTCACTTGGGTAGTGGAGACCCAACTGAGGCAGTCTTAGGTCTTTTCAAGCCCTCATGCTTTTATCTTCTGATCCATTTCCCCCAGATCTAGCCATACATTTATTGTTTCATTTTTATTACCAATTATAACATACAATATATTACCTTAGATGATCTTATCCAACATATGTTAATAACTGTTTTCCATCTTAAACAATGAGGAAGATTTATGTTAGCTTGATTTGTCTCATGCTCAGACTGTTGCCCATGAGAGAGAGAGAAACATAGATAGTATACTGTCATGGTTTGATCCAGGTGTCCCCACAAACAAATGAATGTGTTCTGGGTAATCGATCCTCAGCTGATGGCAGTTTGGGTTTTACAACCTCGATGGAGCTATGTTGTTGGGGGTGGGCTTTTGGGGGTTATAAGCCAGCTTCCCCTTGCCAGTGTTTGGCACACCTTCTTGGCATTGTTTGCAGTGCTGTGGCAGAGGTGATATCCACCCCTCTGCTCATGCCATCATTTTCCCTGCCAGGATGGAGTCTCCCCTCAAGTCTGTAAGCCAAATAAACCCATTCCTCCACAAGCCGCTTTTGCTTGGGTTCTTTCTATGTAGCAACTAGAAAGCTGATGGCAAAATACACTGACTGAGATCATTAGATTTGGCTTCAAATGTATTTTAAATGATGAATTGCCCATGTCAATGGAACAGTGGAAAATATGTGAAATGTAGAACCATGAGTATTCAGGTGCAACACAAGGTGCACCTGTTACACTTAACTTTAACTTAAATATAACTGGTTTTGTGAAGGCTCTCCTGAGGGAAGGTGAACTTTGGTAACTCTGTGGCATGGGGGTACTTGAACTATCTTGCCCTTTGTATCAGTTCATCTGGTCATATCCCTTCAAGACCCAGATGTATCTGTTCTTCCATGTTACTGAATGTCCTTTCTGCAATGTCCCATTGAAGCCAGAAGGAACTTCTCAGCTCTGGGCAGAGTGGATGCCGGCCAAGGGACTTACTGGAATCAGGGCTCCACAGGGCCAGGTCAGTGTGAAGATGGTTGTGGTGTGGTTTTAAGGTTTTTTTTTTTTTTGTATTTTGTAAAGTTGCCTTCTCTGTGAAGCTGTCCCTGTTTGAACCTTTAATTCCCTCTTCCCTGTGGCCTAGATTAAAAAGCAAAGGAGTGCTGTATTTCACATCGAGACCTACTTTCATTTATGCCAAAAGGAACGCCTGACTGTAGTAACATGTGCTCTGTTCCTCTATGATGGTGACCCAGGATACATGGGTCATTGATGCTGTCAGGGCCCATGCCGCCCACAGAACAGTCTGCTGATGGTGACCGGGTATGCCATGCCTGTGTTGTGTTCACATATCCCCTTCAGTGCAATTTCATAATAAATACTTGGATGTCTTTCTAGTCTTCGAGTGCTGAACGATTATCCCAAATACCTAATACACTGTCAAAGAGTTAGGAAAGCCTCTCCAAAGGTAACAGAAATCATTTCTTTCAGGATATACGATGCTAAACATCAGTGAAATGGCACTTGGATCTTAATTTCTTTAACAGGGAGAGAGTAGCAGCTTTGGCAAGAAGATGGTGTTTTCTTCCAGTTTCCAGTGCAGAATGACTTGAAATTCTCCAGTCTTCTTCCAGCATTCAGGCTGACTTGACAACTAAGTTTATTACAAGACTAATAAGAACTAAGCAACCAACCAGGAAGACATCTCCTCCCCATCCTAACCTGTTAGAATGACCTGGATTTGCCTCTCTGTTGGCTCATGTGGGAGACCTGATGAGTGGATGAGTGTACTTAAGGGCACATGGAGGTAGATGAAGCTGAAATGAGGAAGACCATGATTTGCCTGGGCTCCTTCCAGGGCTCCAGGATAGGTGTGAGCGATATATTCACACATCTTTGGTTTTTGTAAAGTTTTCAAAATATTGTATTTTATTGACCTCTGTTAACAACCACCACTTTCCATCCTGTCTCCTCTTCAATGCCGTTGCTCCTCTTGTTCAATGATGTGGAAGCACCCCAGAGCTAATGGGGACAGGACATAGGAGGAGTTAGGCTGTTATCCATCATTTAAAGTTAAAGAAATATGTTTATGTCATTTTTATTCCTTCTAGATATTGTTAAATTATTTCAATTAGAAGTGGACTCTTTGATTACACTGGAGCAAAAACAAAATATCTTTCCAATGAGTCTTTTGGAAATACTATGAAATTTTGAGGGCTTCATTGGGCCAAGTCGAACAGTAAAGCATGCAAACAGACGACATCCAAAGAATAAAAGAACAAGTAATACATAAGTGTTTCATACAGTTCCTGATAAATCCATATACTTCATTATTTTTCAAAATCAGCCTAGGATCCTATGCTCCTTCACAGTATGTATTAGCCCTTCATCCCTATAATGGAATATCTACCCATGTTTCTTATGAAGAAAGAGTTTGATGCAATCTGTAGTATCGGAAATTCAGGAACATGCTATCTGGATCGTCTCACTTCTGACTTATGGTTCCATGGTGGATTATACTGTGGAAAGCAATGGTGAGAGTCTAAGTCAGGGCAAGCAGCCCCATCTTCATCCCAGCAAGCAGAGAGAATAGGCAGGCAAGACTGACTCTTTTCTGATTCACTGTATTAGAAGACCTCAAGAGGTTTCATGGGCACTGTCTTGTGTGATCACACCCTCCATGTCTTGGAAACTAACTCAACTCACCTACCTACCATCCCATTGTATTAGCTGGGTACCATGTATTAAGCACATGAGCCTTTAAAGGAGTCACATTTAGAACATATCTGAACCACCTTATGGGGTAATATTTGGTGAAGAGCTGAGTCTGATTGACTTCTGGATTCTGTCCTCTATGGACAATGTCAACATCACCATCAGCAACTATTTATTACTTACTTATTATCTGAAAGAAATGAGGGTGTTAGTGCTCCCATTTAGAAGCAATTTGTAAAGGAAACTATATTCTGTGTCACATTTGACCTGTCACAACACGTTTGGGCTGAACTTGCTAATGTCTTTTGTAGGGATGAATAAACAAAGACATAGCTCAGAGAGATTCTGACTTTTCTGAGTTCATGAAGCTCTCTAATGGCAGAGTTGGATTAGACCCTCACCCAGACACCACACCACTGTCTTCTGATGTAGCAACAGGATGCCATGCTAGAAAATTATCCTGCGCACACCAGGTCTGGATCACTGTAACTACTGTGAGGACAGCTTCTGTTTCACTGAATGCTTGCTGGAATGATAATCACCCCCTCAACGTGCTGTGAACATCTATAGAAATAATAAGAACTCCAAGAGGAGTCTGTTCTGAGAGAGTAGAAATATAAGGAGCTCATGAAGATAGGTATTTTTTAGGTAAAGGCAAGATCCTGTCTCTTTCTCTCTCTTTCTCCCCACCCGTATGTGTGTGTGTTCAAAAGGCAGCAGGTATAAATTAAACTTGTTTGTATCTACCTTACTTGATCACATTCCTCTATCACTGTATCATCCTTTGTAACTTGTGTTTAATGTGGCTGAACCCTTCTTTCCCATGTAATACACACACACACACACATAAACATGTGCCAAAAATAAACAAAAGGATACTCTTAGAACTGAGGAGATGACTCAACAGTTACAAATATATTCTTCTTCTATCTGAGACCCTATTTAGTGGAAATAGTATATTTATTTGAGAGGGAAAAGTTCATCTTTCCACATTGAAGGGAATTTCTCACGAGATCATTTGCTGAATGGTCTAGGCTGTTGCTTTAAACAAAAATGTCACACTTGTTATATAAACCAAACTTTCACATATATTTCTCAACCTTCTGGTCAGAAAGTCAATCCCTGAACCAGAAATCATTTTATTGACCACAAGAGAGACTTTATTAACAGAATGTAATTAATAAAAGGCCTTGTGGGTAAACACCTGTATAGCATTGGCTACTTAAACTTTGGCTAACAGGAATTTTTGTTACTTCAATTTGGACAAAAAGTTACCACTGGATATGTTCTACCAAGAGGGTCTCTTCACTGGCTTGGAGTTGTGTTTTGACTTGATGAATACTTTTTTTACCCCTGAGGTAGAGTCTCACTGTAGCCCAGACTGACTTGGAATTCACTTTGTAGTCTCAGGATGGCCTTGAACTCATGGCAATCCCCCTACATCTGCCTCCCTAGTGCTGGAATTAAAGTCAATGCATGGCTCTTGATGAGCACTTTTATCGGTAATAAAATCTTCCCAAAATATACATGGTGAATGAACATCTGGATGAGCTACACCATCACTAACCACAGCAATTGTTTTATGGTTGGAGGAGTCAGAAACACTGAAACTGGACGTGACTCTCACTAAAATTAAATCTGCCAAGCTTTCCTGCTCAGTGCCCCAACAGCGCTAATGGACACTGGTTCTCGAGGACTTTGTGTCTTTTTCACGCTTTCCAAAATCAAAATTCAGGAGTCTTCAGAACCTTCCAATAGAATGATTCAATTTTTTTGAGGTGTGTCTTATTTATTTCTAGAAAATGGTTTATCTTGCCTGTCTTTTTTTCTGCATAGGTGTTGTCTTATTTTTGTCACACAATATAAAAATAGGACTTTTATATGTGGCTACATAAAAAAAGAATTGTGTTCTGTCTGACAGTTTTCCACTTCTGTAGACTAACAGAGTGGGACCCATTAGCTCCACTTTTATAATCAGACAACTCACTCCTTAATCTCATCAGAAGTGATTGTGCCCTCTTTCTTTTTGCTATGAGCACCTGTGGTAGGTAAGGTATCTGGCCTTGATAGCAGTCAGTGGGCCATCACCCTGTCAAGACATGCCTGAGAGGCCCTACTGACAGAGCCTCGGGGACTCACCTCAGACTTTACCCAGTCATCTTCACTGGAAGCCCAATCAAGTGGAAGAGTCTTTGATTGCAGTTATTAACATTTAACTTTTATATACAACACACACAGAATGATAGATTGGGTTTTATTTATAAACTTAGTCTTTTATTCAGGAACCAAATGTACAAAAAAGTGATCAGTTGTAGTTTATCAATTTACTTTAATTTAAAAAAAGGAAAAAGGGCTACAAAACATAAGAAAAGTCATAAAAATATCCATGTGTGCTGAGTTGCCCATTCTTTTGAATTCAAGTTGTACTGGGTGAGCTATGATTCTATCAGATTTAAATCTAGAAGCAAAGGTCACGTCTTGTATTGGAAATCTAGAAATAGCAATGACCTGAAAAGAAAATGCTGTTTGTGAAGTTGGCAAAGTAGATGGAAATACTTCCTCAGAATATGGAACCAAAGTTGTTAGCTGTCCTGAGGAGGCATGATGGCCTTTGACTGTACCATATTTAATTAAGTAAATATAATAGTGAAATTGATACTTTGAATATTTTTGTTTTTTGAGATATTATCTCCATTGGTTAAGCCTCAAAAAATAGACTGACCTTTGGCTTTCATTATTCTCTTATAGGCATGACTCTAACATTTGAGAACAAGTAAAATCAAATTTTGGCTTTTTCTGGCATTTCTTATTAGTAATATCATTTTAATTTTTTAAATAATTGAAAATGATAATACGTATATGTAGCAAAATTATAGTGAATGCCATTTTCCTGCCTGATTTTTTTCTATAAATATGAGTTAAGAAAATTCTCCTTTCAGAGGTTTTTTAGTGTATGATGATGCCAAAAATAATTTGGAGTAGCTCATTATAAAATGGATGAGTAAGTGAAAACTAAATGATGAATAAAAGACATGTCAGAGGTTTCTTGAAACTTCAGGTAAGTATTTTTGTGGCATTGATTACCAGTGGAAAGCAGCCGAAGTCCCAGAACTTATGAATCAGGAAGTCATAATCACCGACTATTCATGAAATGCCAAGACAGAGCCACTTCTGTTTAAGGATATTTCATTCTCCCATTGAGGGCTTCAGAGACACAGTGATGCCAGGCTAATGCTACCATCTCAAGATCCATTGCAAGGTCTATTTTACCAAATTATGTCGCTTTAGAAAAAGTTTAGAAACTATTTCCTATTAAAGAGAATGTTTTAGATATAAACCTGCCAATATGAAAAGAAGCACCGAATGTCAGAAACAAAAAGTTATTTTTCAAAAGACAGTCCAAAAAGGGAAGTCATGAATAATATAGTAAAAAGAAAACCAGTGAAAGAGCATACTGTGTATCTTTAAACAAGTTTTCTTCATGTTTGCATTCTTTTAATTCTATCCTTATCCATTGGATTAACAAAACTGAGCAGACTTTAAACAAACCGTGAGAAGCCAGAAGTGGAATAGGAAACCTGGGTAGATAAAGTAAAGGCGATTTGTTCAACATGTGAGAGCCGTGCGTGCCTTGTCTTGTTAATAGATGGTCTGTGAGCTGACTTGTTACCAGCAGGTAAGCTATTAATTGAAAACAGAAATTGAATCCATCTTATGGGATTTGCAGAAGTAATGGTTTTTCTTACATGCTCCTTTCCAGATGTTCTTTTTATACCTACAGGCAATCTTAATTTTACATATTTGAAATGTATAATTAAAATTATAGTTTCACCTCAATTGACAATATTAAATCTTGAGTAAACTTGGGTAGACTACTGCTTTGGCAAGTGGAGAAACGTGTCTTGAATTTTTCTGATTCCTCCTTCGGCCATTCTGTCTGCCATCTGGCCATCAGCCACTCTTCACGTCTCAAAATACACACCTACTGCTTCCTTCCTGGCACAACCTTGGCCCTACTTTTCAGAACATTACTTCCTTTACATAATATTGTTGAGGGCAAAAAGCCTTTGTCCTTCGTTTTTCATTTTCCATATCAAGAAATATGTCTCACCTAGCTTTTGACCCTATACACTTCCTGTTGTTCATTTCTTCGGTTAAATTAATATTCATTGCTCACGGTTGGATCTTTCTCAACTCAGGTATTCAGCAACTTGTATGATTCTTCCAAGGTTTTTTTTTTCATGTCTCTTATTTTTAAAAATACCATATGATGTGGCTTAGAATTCACAAAATCACTTACATACTTAAATCAAAAAATCCTTCAGAACAGTCATACAATTAATTCATACAAAGTGGAAGATTGTTATGGATCATTGTATGATGCAAAATTATATCCACGAGCTTCTTGCTGCTCTTTAAAGTACAATCACATAGTCACCATTACTTATATTAATTTCTTATTTTGTTCAGAGGTATCGATATGGATATTGTCAAGACTCACAAAGTAAAGAAAAATTGTTCTGAAATGATAGGCCTATAGATAGCATATTTAGTCATGACTAAGAGTTCCCAATGCTAAAATAAGAGTTGGCACACATTTTCTCTGTTGTTTGCTACTTCTCATACATTTTCTGCTCCTTCCATTGTCATTTTTGTATTGCCAAGATTTTTCATTTGAACCTTAAAAAAAAGAAGCAGTGGAGTGAGGGAGGTTTGTTAATGGATGGTGGTGGGTTCTGGGAAAGACATTTGCTTTGAGGTAAAGACTGATCATAAATCCTGAACAATTAGTGTCTGAACCTCAATGACATTCCACAGGTTGGGACAAGAAATACAGTATTTACTGATCAGTAAGGCCTTGGCTGTGACAGTTTTGTGTGATAGATATTAACAACATCTAAGGAGAAATATTCACTGGCCATTCATGGGTCTGGCAGGTGGTCATGGTCTTAGCCAGCTCAACTACAACAGGCTGAATTTCAGGGATTAGAGTACCTACCATTCAGACATAGCCCCAAAGGGAAATATTTGGTGTAAAAAGTTCAGTGAATCACCACATGGGAAGTATCTGGTTTTCAATGGATGATGGTGATGATGATAAGAGAAAGAAAGAGAAAAAAAAACTTTAATTAAAAACTGCATTTATACCTAATTTATACCTAAATTATAGCCAATACATATTAATTTTATTTGTGCTTATTATGAATCCAGGTTGCTAAATACTCATTTTAAATAAAGTACAATACATTTAAAAGATCATAATTTCTAGATTCTCAGAGTCTCCTTGTCTAAAAAAAAGAAAATCAAAACAATAACTATTAACATTGACTTTCATTGAGTGTTTTAGGCTGTATCTAAGTAAAATACTTCTATAGTTAGTTAGGAATATTTCTTACAAGAATTAAATATGAGATGAGAGAGAAAAGAAGAGGAAAGGGAAGGGAAGGGAGGAAACCGAAGGAAGGAGAAGGAAGAAGAAGTGAGGAAAAGGGAGAAAGGGAAGGGAAGAGAAATACATTCAGCCAGAGCATAATGCTTAGGGGAGAATTTGGGCAGTCTGCGTATAGACAGGTGTTGTGGTCAGCTTTCTGGTTGCTGCGCAGAAAGAACCCAAGCAAAGCAGCTTATGGAGGAATGGGTTTATTTGGCTTACGGACTCAAGGGGAGACTCCATCCTGGCAGAGAAAACGATGGCATGAGCAGAGGGCTGGACATCACCTCCGCCACAGCACTGGAAATAGCGGCAGGAAGGTGTGTCAAACACTGGCAAGGGGAAGCTGGCTTATAACCCCCAAAAGCCTGCCCCTAACAACATAGCTCCATTGAGGTTGTAAAATCCAAACTACCATCATCTGAGGATCAATTACCCAGAACACATTCATTTGTTTGTGGGGGACACCTGCATCAAACCATGACAACAGGCATATCTAGGAAACAGTAAGATCCCAAGGAGAGGCACTGGCATGAAGAATCTGTATGGAGCCCTGCAGAAGAGGAAACAGAAAATCAGTTCTGTAACAATACAATTTAATGTTGAGCCATGACTGCCTCAAATCAGTTGGCGAAAACTGATTATTTCAGCATATTGTCTATTTGTTCATGTGCTTTTATTATTTAGAAAGTTATTTGTTATCAAATCTTTTATTTGTTCCATTTTTTAAGATCAAAAGCACTGATAAAATCTGTGTTTATTCTTGGGTTTATCCCCGGAGAATAGGCATAGGGAAACCCTGGCAAAGGAGAAGTTGCCCATTTCTTCTGTATTTCCAGTGTTTCTCCCACAACTTATCTAGTTGTAATTAAGTCTTCTTATTATCTCCCCCTACTGTCTAGTGAAATGACATGTTTAATCATCAAACACCGTACACACACACACACACACATACACACACACACACACACACACACACGATTCTAGAGGTTCTGTATTTACCAGACACTAGTACTTCTGATTCACTTTTGTTTAATGTGATTCCGTAAAATTACCATTTAAGGTGGACTGCAAGTTTTTTGATGACAGTGAAGAAATCTTTCATGATCCTTATGTTGTGGTGAAGTATCTCTGTCATTAGTTCTGCAGATGAAACAGTGAATGATTTTCCTAGAACCAAGCTTGTCTTTTAACAGCAAACCAGAACATCTTCTAACTCAAACACATGGTGAAATACTTCCGCAACATTTGGAGAAAGAAGTGATTTGCTAAAGATGAAGCAATGGTGGGATTTCTCATACCACCCACAGTGTACTTCAGAAATGCTTCTTTTGTTTTCAAAGGATTTAGCATTACCTGCTATTGTGTATATTTTGTTTCAAAGCTAAAGCAGACTTATAATACACCTGACAAGGCTCACAGAACATTTATTTCAGAAGAAGGGGTGAAGAGACTGTAAGAACCACAGAGTGGGAAACGGGCTGAAAGTCTACAGAGGCATAACCTCCTCCCTCAATGACTGACTGCTGCATTTGTAACCCCTAACTCAAGGGTGGCTACCAGTAACCCTACTGAGGAGGACACTAATGGAATGGTAGCAGGGATATAATATAATGGGTGTATAAGTGGGTAATAAGGGGGGATAGGGATGACACCAACACATGGTTTTTCCATACAACAAAGGTTCTAATTTAAAAAATTTAAAGAGAAATAGAAATACAGTGTTTCAAACAAGATCTAGTTTTACGTCAATGAATGCCTCTTTCCAGCTTTCTATCTATTGGACTTCCTGTAGATCAAAATCTGCTAAGGCCCGTACTATTCATATACCAGACAAAGGCTATAGTTATGTATGGGAATATAAGCCATCATTTGATAAAACATAGAGTGTAGAGCAGCAATGAGGTCGAGTATGATTCTGAAATATAACCTGACCTCTCTTACTAATCAATGACTGTATCTGTGTCTGTGTGTGTGGGGGGGGATTCATTGGGGTCTCTTGCCAGTTCAAGTGCACATCAGAAACTTGCCCCACTTTGTGTCTGGATTATATGGATGACTTGGGAATTGAACTCAGAACAGCAGGTTTTGCAAGCAAGTACTTTTAAGCATTAAGTCATCTTACCAGTGCCCATAGGAAAAATTCATCTATGGATGTTTAGGAAGTACACATCTGACAGAATGAATGAAGGGTTTAGAAGTTAACATTCCATTCGTTTTTTAAAGGAAAGTTTATAATCATAAATTTTCTCTCAATGAATGGCTTACGCCAGTACTCCTCAAACCAGTAAACACTGAAGACCTGCTGATAGAAAGGGGCCTGGAGATACTGCAGACAGAAGTTAATTCCATGCCAGTTTTCACTTCGAAAATGATCTGATTTGGCTGTCTGCTTTTAGCACATTTTATATCACATGTGTTTACTCCAATGTAAGATGTTTCCCTTCAAAGAACTATCTTTCTGTGATGATCATCTCAACATTATTTACTTTGATTACTTTGTGGATTCCCTTTCTCCTGCACACACATCCAGGGACAAACATGTTTAAATGTGAGCTGTCCTCCCCAGGCTCATGTGTTTGCACACATGTCTCAGCTGCTCGTGCTGAATTGTTGAGGTTATGGAACCTTTGGGACATGAGGTTTAGCTGGCACACACAGACGACTGGGATTGGGATCTGAGAGCCATTGCTGAGTCCTGCTTCCCTGCCGAGCATCCTGACCAGCTTCCACAGAGTCACTGTGCTTGATTTATCTCTGCCACCAGGTCTTTTTCCCATGATGGACTGTATCCCTTGTCATGTGAGCTAAAATGAAACCCTCTTTCAAGGCTCAGTGGTAAAGGCTCTTGCCTGAAAAGCCTAACAATCTGGGTTTGAGTCCTTAGTACCCACCTAAAGTCAGATGCAAAAAGTGGTGTGTGCATCTGGAGTTCGTTTCCAGCAGCTAGAGGCCCTGGTGTGCCTATTCTCTGTCTCTCTCTGTCTCTATCTCTGTCTCTCTTTATCTCTCCCTCTCTCTCTGCTTGCAAATAAATGAAAAAATTAAACCTTCATTAAGTTATTTTCATTAGGATTTTTCATAGTAACAAAAAATAACCAATGTATATACTTTTTGAAAATTATATTCTGTATTTTCAAACATCCCGTTTCATTTGTGCTGTTAACCAACACAAATACAGGACTCCAGCCAAAGACCTTTCTGTATTGTTATAGAATTAGGACAACTTATGAATAGCTATAATTTATAAAATAGAAAGTGATAAGACTTGAAGGAAAGTCAAATAACAGAGAGAATTGTTGACTAGAGTAGGTTACCTTTGTTGAAGAACCTTTGTACAGTAGATAATCTTTGTTGAAGAAGATGGCTTTATGTGTAGATATCTGGAAAAGAAAGAATTGATGTAAAAGATTTTAAGCAATATTAACAATATGAAGAAAGAGAAAGGAGCACATATAGAAATTATTGTTTTTTTTTTCCCAAATGCATAGAGGATAGTGTGGCTGGTAAAGGAAGATAAAAGTTTTCTTAGACATCAAGAAATGTTTCAAGGAGTTTTCAACATGGAACACCAACACAGGTGTGGGCACCTATCATCTTTAGTAAACTGTTTGATACATCATAATAATTCTAGTTCCCTTGGTCTTTTTTGCAAAGGAGTGTCTTTTGTGATTCTGTCTTTTTTTTCCCACCATTGCTAAGGTTCTGAACCCAGGGCTTTGTGCTTGCTAGGCAAGCACTCATCCGCTGAGCTAAATCCCTGACCCATAATAATTCTAGACTCCAATAGCAATAGTGTTTTTCTGTCTCTTAATTCTTAAACTTGAACTTTACAAAGAACAAATTCATGAAGAATTTAACAGTGATGATGATTTTTTGCAGCATGAAATCCATTTCAGATGGATCAAAGACATGGTTGGGAAATTCAAAATAGTAAAGTTGGGTAATCACATAGCAGACTTCATGACTTTGGTATAAATAAGTCCCAGCACTTTAACAAACATTTATAACTATAATGAAACAGATGATAATATACATTGTACTTTATTAATTAAAATTAAGCCATTCTGTTCATTATTAGACATAATTGATGTAGTAACATAAGAAAATATAAATATGCTTTATAACTAGAATTTACATATACCTCATATCCCCAAAGAATTCTACAATAAGAAAAGGATATATATCATTTATCCACTCAAGTACCATAAGCACACTACTAGCTATATAGCCCCAAAAAAGATGTGCACAAAAGACGTTCATCAGTGTTTTTAAAAGCATTATTTTTAGTTATCTTAAGCTGAAAAGACTCCTAATATTTAAGAACATAAATAGTCATAAAGTCATCAAAACATAAAACCTGGTTATTGCCATATATATACATAATAATTAAACCTCACAGACACACAAAATAAAAGAATCCAGCAAAGGTAAAAATCAATCAACTTATTCACTCTAAGAACGAGTTTATAAAAAGTTTAACTGCAAGCAAAAATGGTTTTAGTTAAGAAATCTGTTATATGTTATATTAGTTGTCTTTGGGGGAGAAAGGAGGCATAAGAATTCTAAAGACTATGTTTTCTACTTATACCTGAGTGGTTAACACAGGAGTGTTAACTTTGGGAAAGTTCACTGAGTTGAATGTTTTAAGATTTTTGCCCTGTAATATAAATATGTTACAATTCAGTAGTAAAATTATAATGATCAAATACATAATTGGAATTATAATAGAAAGACTATGGTGTGCTATTAAATTATGTGTTATGAATGTTAATGTGATAAAATAGCATCCCAAAATCTTATATTTTATAGATATTCACGTGTCTTAGATGACTTATTTGCATAAGAATGAAAATATGTAATATGGTTAGCAGAACTAAACACTGTCACTACACATTGCCCAAATCCAAAATAATAATTGTTTTCATCATGTTTATGGACAATGACTTCTATTTTAAAGTTTAACTTGCACAATGATTTTATGAAATTCCTTTGAGTTTATTAAATCTTCCAGTTTGTCTAGTCATAATATCTAACCATTGAGTGTTTCTTAGTGATGTGTAGCAATTTTCTTATATCATCCCAATGCACAAAGTGGTAACATGAAATGCTCTATTATTTCTCTTTAAAAAGGAGGTTGAGAGTGATGGCACATGCCTTTAATCCCAGCAGTCAGGAGGCTGTGGTAGGATGATCATTGTGAATTGGAGGCTAACCTGGAGCTAGAGTGAGTTCCAGGTCAGCATGGGCTATAGTAAGACCCTAACTCGGGGGGGGGGACAAAACAAAGCAAAACAAAACATAATAAAAAAATGACCCAAGGTTTATAAATATTACATGTTTATTGCAACTTCCAATGTTTAGAAATGTTCATGAATCTTTCTTAGGCAGCCTAATTTCAATTCCACATCTTAAAACATTGTGCCATGCTGATCTTACCTCCCCAAACCCCAGCCCCAAGAAATCTAACTTACACATCCCCAGCGGAGGATGGATTCAGCAGTAATGTGGTGTTAGCCAAAGCAAGGGGCCAGAAAGCTAGAGAGGAAATGCAATTGCACTGAGGTTTGCAGGACAGGGATATATTAGCACACAAAACAATTTCAAGATTATCTCTGAACTGTACACCATACTTCCGTATGTAATAACATAGAGAAACACACAACTGACAGAAGGAAAATCATCTTTGTAGGAATGGATGACTTAGGTTATTTTGGCCTGAAAGTAATTAAATATTCAAGGAAGTGTGGCTTAAACATGCCTTTGCCATCTCTATAACATTGAGGGTAAGCATTGTAGTGATTGGTCAGTGGCAGAGAGAATCAGGGCAGAGAAGTCTCTCCCTCTTCTTTGCACACTGACAGCAACACCTTAATATTTTACAGGTGTCGTAGTCAGCCACACGTTGCTGGGATGAATCTTCAAACCAGGCACAGTTTATGGGAGGAAAGGTTTTATTGAAATTACAGATTGAGGGGAAGTTCTGTAACAGCTCTTTCACAGGTCCGAGCAGAGAGAGAAACCCATCACCAACACACACACACACAGAACAGCAAACAGGCAGGTAGGGGCGGGGAGGGGGGGCACACCAAGAAGAGAATTTCTTCCCCTTTATATATAGGCTTAGGGTGGCGTCTTGCAACCCTATCCCAGACTTAATGGCTTCCTGAGTCTCTGGAATTTCCTTCCTGCATGGCCCACACAGGAAAGGATGTTTACTTCCAGCTTCTTTGAGCTTCTTTACATCCTGCCCCTTGCTGAGAGGCTGCCTTCCTATAAACATCCTGAGAGACCCACCCAAGATTGCTTGAAAGGTCAAGTTGACAACAAAACCTTAACCATCACAACAAGCATATACATTAGCACGTACAGAGATATTTTCTCTTTATGCATCTTTTTATCACAAAAGAAAAACTTTGCCAACCTCTGTTTTCAGCCCCAAGTACTATATGATCTGTCAACGCTAAGCCAATCACAGGAACCAATGGTGAAGACTGAACTGGACTAAGCAATAGTCGCCTGCATGAGAAGGTGGACACCCACAGTAAAGTTGGAGACTCTGGACCCAGAAAGAATCAAGAGGCCAAAGATTGGGTGTTGGTTAGACAAATGACAGTATGCACCACAAGGAAGAAGACAGGCTACCGATGACCATGGTTTTACAAAGAATACCTTAGCCACCAATGAGTGCCACTTTCACGTGAAATTTGTGTAAAAAATACATTTTCTTCTGCTTACACGTTGATTTCTGAACAATAAAAAAATACAAACACTATGATATTTGAGCATTCAAGAATAGTGCTTCCTACAGAGAAATTGGGGAGATGATCAAGAGTGATGCTTCCATGGCCAGCCTGACAACCCTCACCAGGGTGATGGAGACAGACACTGAGGATACTCAAAACACACCAAGGC
>PVHP010031300.1:0-21041 GCA_004024765.1 Zapus hudsonius | reverse complement strand
CTTTGCTGGAGCACATTTGGCACTAAGGGAATGTCGGTGGGGTGCTACAGAACGCACCGGGGACTGCGGAACTCCTAAGGATCAAAAGCGAGGGAAAGGAAGGGCCAGGATGTCACAGAATATTGCCATCCAACCCTGGTGACCCGTGTCCTCCTGTGGTTAAGATCTTCCAATGGCCCCAAGTTTGAGTTGATTTAGTACTTGAGGGGAAGGGTCCTTGACCACTGGTCTTTGTGAAGACCCCACTCCCATCTCAGGGGTTGGCATTAAATTAAGTGAATTTGGGCCATGCTGGCACCAATGCCCAGGAGATATGGGAAGAAAGAGAGAAATGGGGACAGGAAGAACACAACAGAGATCCCATGCCAGCTGAATGCCAGTTTGAGAGCATTAGGTTTGACCCAAACCCTGGCAGTTTGGGCTCACAGCCGAATAGAAGCCTTGGTGTCAGTAAAGGGTTAGAACTTGCCAGTGTCCCTGCCCACTGACCCAAGTTGCAAAGGACCAAGAAGTCCCATGGAGCGGAGTGGAGGCTGGGAAAGATCAGCCCTCCATCCGAGGCCTGTGCTTCAAGCAGGTAAGCAATGCACCAAGCTTAACTTCTTACGTCAATGCAAACATTGCCACTGTTTGCAAGTCCTTACATTTCACACAGTCATCATTTTGTTCCCATTGTTAATGAAATCACCTTTTAAAAGTCATTTAAAAAGAGGGAGGTCATTTCTTGAAGTAGGAGTAGATGGAGCTGAACCCAGGCTGCCTGTCCCTGCCTGCAGAATAAGCCACCTCTGCCCAGACACTCGGCTTCTCTGCACCAGCCTGTAGATGCCCTGGCCTCCGTCCTGTCCACTGCCCTCTGACCCAACTACAGCTCAGCCTGCCTTGAGTCTGAGGTTAATAGTTTCTAATTACCATCTCCAGCAGCTGGAACCTTCTCCTACCTCCACCTCACAGCTAAAGTGGTTCTCTGAAGAGGACAGAAATGATTATTCACCTTTAAAGCTTTCAAAGGAAATGAAAGAAATGACTCCATTCTCATCTGACGCTTGGGTACTAACTGCTTGTGGTTGTAGGGTGGGGCTGGACCCTGTTTCATTCAGCTCTCTCTCTCTCATTGCTGCAGAAAGAACCCAACCAAAAGCAGCTTGTGGATGAAAGAGTTTATTTTGTTGTCTTACAGACTCTAAGGGAAACTCCATGATGGCAGGGGAAATAGTAGCATGAGCAGAGGCTGGATATCACCTCGTGGCCAACATCAGGTGGACAACAGCAACAGGAGAGTGTGCCAGACACTGGCAAGGAGAAGCTGGCTATAACACCCATAGCCTGCCCCCAACAACAGACCTCCACGAACGTTTCTACTCCCAAACTGCCATCAGCTAGAGATCAAGCACCCGGAACACATAGGCATATGGGGGACACCTGAATCAAACCATCACATTCTACCCCTGACCCTCACAAACTGATAACCATACATGATGTAAAATACAATACACCCAACCCAACTCCAAAAGTGCACATAGTTTTTATCAATCTCAGTGATGTTCAAATATCCCATAATTCAAGGTCTTTTAATAGAGCCATAATACCAGAAGAAGAAGGAGGAGAAAGAAAAGAAACAAAAAAACATAATGCACAGAACGAATATTCACATTGCAAAAGATGGCAATGGGCAGAGCAAAGACAGATTGAACAAATACAAGATTAAAAAAAACAAATAAAACAAACAAAAAACAAAAAATAGGGCAGCATGAAACTCTGTAACTCCAAGTCTGATTATTCTAACCAATAACAAGTCTCTGGAGTTTCACTTCCACCCCTCCTGCTCGGCTACTCACAGTCCCAGAAAACTTCATCTGGTGCTGGCAGCTCTCCTTTGCAGCCACCCCATAGTCCTGGCATCTCCACTGGGTTGCCACTGCAACCCATGGTTCATTTTCATGGCTCTATTGAGCCTCCACACAGATAATCCAACAAGCCTGCTTCACACTGCCCGTGGCCATTAAAAAAAGAAAGTGTTGCAAATCCAATAACCCTCTCCTTCCTGCATTTGTTATACTCCACAGTAGGTGGGCTAGCAATTTGTTAATGGGGGAAAGCCAAATTTGAAGAGCAGGACATCTCCTCCAGCATTCAGGCCCCTACTTCAAAGAGTCCACATTCTTCCTGCTGGCCCAATGCAGATCACCTGGCCCAATCTCAATGGTTGTCATCTCTCAAATAATTGCAGCTGAATGGGCAGCCATTTCCACCCAAAGATTTCCCCTCTTTCTCTGCCAAATCTATCTGCTCACACCAGTCCATTTTGACACAAAGCAACCCTGCACAAGTTCTCAGGACACAGGCAGGCAGAGCAGCAAGCCTCTCCCCCAAACTTAGTCTAGACCAATCTCAACAAACTTTCTTCTCACCCTCTGTGGCTTTGGCCACAGAAGGGATATGGACAGATTTGAAACCTCGCCCTAAGTGACACCTTGCAGTGAATACAGCTTGAGGGATTCTGATCAGAGGTGGAAAGACCTGAATACGGTAAGAACTATGGACTCTGAGGCTTGTCTTAAGAGGGTTACGACAGCATCCCATGCTGCTCGTGAATCACTAGAGAATTCCTCTCAATGCCTTGATAAGCCTGCACACATGAATGTATTGGGTGTTTTCTTTGTGTCAAGATTCTACACACTGTGCCGGAGAGAAAGAACGGTGTCTCTGATTACGTGCCGCTTCTATTTCAGTTGGTAAGACTGACACTAAGCAGATAAACAGGTAAATATGTAACGTCAAGTGTTGAAAATGGCCAAGGAAAACATTAAATCAAGGCAAGGCGATTAGATACCACATGGTTTCTAGTATGCAGGGAGAGTGGGAGACATTTCTGATAAAGGCATTAGGTGACAAGCTGGAGAGAAAGGAGGGGACAGTTCACTTGCTGTGCCGAGCAGCCTGGCCAGGACGAGAACAGCAGGTGCAAAGGTGCTGCACCAGTCGTGCCTGGCACAGGAGAGGTCGTGGGAGATGGAGACTGATGCGGGAGAGTGGACAGGGAGGACAAGCATGGAGCTGAGACTGGCAAGAGAGACAACTTCCCCATTGGCTGGGTTGTGACAGCTCAGGAGCTGTCTGCCTGCCAGCCCAGCTCTCTTCACTCAGTGGCTAGATGCCTCTGACACTGTTGGCTGGGCCATCCTCCATCTCAGCCTGCACCTCCTCAGGACCACTATGTCCTGAAGGGCTGAGTCTGGGCTGTTGTTTGGGCGTGGACCCTTCTCATGGGTATGCATTTCTAGAAGAGCTCTTACTAGGATTTTGCCAAAACCAAGTAAGATCCCAAAGAAAAGCACATGCCCGACCATATAACTCCCAAGTTCTCCCTTGCATTAAGTCTTCCACTCAGAAATGGGTCCCAATTCTGTCCCTGGGTGACACCAAGTGGGTCTTGTCTGTGCCACTTTCTACAGACAAAGGCTCTTGCCTGCGATGGCTCAGTCTCCTTCCAGGGCATGGCTGTGCCTCTGTCTTTTATCTCACTGCCTCCAAACATACCATCACATCTTCCAACATAGAGGGGACAGAGTCCCAGGAGACCTTAGACCATCACTGAGCTGGGATTTACACTGATGTTTCCAGATACCTCCCTGCTCTCCAGGAACTCAGGGGTGTTGAAAAGAGGGCTCCTCGGAGTCCTGAAGAATGAGATAGGAAGGCAGGCACCAAGCCCACACCTCCAAGACCTCCAAGCCACCCAGCAAAGCTAGACCATATGACTGCCACTGCAGGCCTTGGAGTGGGACCACGGAGGAGCCTGGCCAGTGAGGAGCACACACTGAAAGCTCACTATGGGAGAGGAAGGCCAGGGAACACCCTGAAAACACAGCCAACGCTTTTCTCCCCACTAGGTGGAGGCCAGAGCTTCCTGGGAGCTTCAGGAAGCTTCTGAGGGCACCAGAAGGATTACGGGGCTGCTGAGAGCAGGCTTTGTTGGCAGAAAGGGAGCAGTAGTCTATACTGGCCTTGGTATCCAGAAGAGCCACCTTACTGTGCACAGCACTGGGCTATGATTTTACGATCTTCATCAGCCTGGAAGCTCCTGCCTGGACCACTGGGTAGGTGAGGTGGCTGGAGAGAATTGTCAAGATGACAGCGGTCATCTCGGTGCTTTCATCCTCAGCAGGTTACTCTCTCTGCTGTGTCATGCATAGAGTGCACCATTTACATGACCTCACCTAATCCTCCTAACAAAATCTGGAGATAACAATCATAAAGTTGTTGGTGGGAGAAGTGAGACTGGATGAGGCGAATTGGAGCTGCTCCCACACAGCCGGCCCAGCAGGTAGCAGAAGCATCCCTTGCCATGGCCACCTCCATGGACGTGTGTGATCCTATAAATGTATGGTCCCATAGACGCAGATATTTGATTAAAAATAAACTCGCTACTTGGGTCTCTAGCTTTCCAGCTGGAGGAGATGCACTGGGGACGGATGCTAAGGTCCAGCCCTAAGGTGTGGTTGGAGCTCAAAACTGAATTCCAGGGATGGAGAGATGGTTCAGTGGTTAAAGCACTTGCCTGAATGCCTAATGACCCAGGTTTGAGTCACTAGTACCCATGTAAAGCCAGATGCACAAAGTGATGCATGCATCTGGAATTTGTTTGCAGTGACTAGAGGCCCTGGTGTGCCCATTCTCTCTGTCTCTCTCTGTCTCTGTCTCTCTCTTTCTCTCTCTCTGTAAATAAATAAATAAAATATTTAAAAGAAAGAACTGAATTCCAGCCCAAAGGTGTGTGGAGAATAGTTTAGGCTCTGGGTGTTCATGTTTGTGGTGTTGGCTGTTGGTGACATCTCTCTCCTTGAATCTGTAAAAGGGAGTCCGCATCTTCCACCATTCATGAAACTTTCCCTGGATCTGTCATCTTGACATTAAGCCATTCCTCCCATAACTTCATCTGGTAGGATAATGTGAAACTGACCACAGCAATGCCCCTTCTGGCGTGGGATGGGGGCCACCTGCCTCTCCAGGGCAACAATGACAGGTTTTGGCGAGTCTTGGTCCAGCAGCCCCAGGACAGTTTTGCCATGAACCCTTTGACAAGATGATCCCTAGATAGACCTGAGGTCTATGTCTGCAACTTCAAACCCACCCCCTGTACAAACTCAGGTTCCAGATGGTGTGTGTCCCCCTGCACCTCCAGTCTGCTCAGAAGGCACCTGTCTCATCAGATGCCTTCCAGAGCTGTTTCCACTACTTCCTTGTCACCCGGGAGGGAGATTTCTCTGTCAGTGCTTAAGGGTAGGGTCACTTCCCCTCACCCACTTGCACCCAGCTACTCTGCCCATGTGCTTTGTGTGGCATACATGGCCTTGGTCCCTTTCCAGCTCACTTTGAAGGTGTGGAGATGAGGGTTATGAAGTGTGGCAGCTACATCAGAGCCTAGAGAGAGAATGTGGCATTCTTTACACCCATGGAGGCCTTCTGAATGTTCTGGTTAGAAAGAGCACATAGAGATTTTTGGCTGGGTATGCAGTGAGGAAGGGAAGTAGAGCCTTCGAAGGACAAATTCAGTTATACTGAGGAATGCTAGCTGTGCAGAGGAGTGTGGTATGAAATTTATACCAGCAGAATTCTCAAAAGGTCTGTGTTCCCTTCTACCTGTGTGTGGTGTGTCAGAAAGGGAAAATGATACTGTGTGACATTTAGGAACTTTTTTGAAAGAGAAACTTTATTTTATGTTGGCATATGTGTAGTATATGTGATGTGTGCCGTGAAGGCACCATGTGTGTTGTGTGTGCAGATGCCTGTGTGCACATGTGCAGAGGCCGATGGAAGATGCCAGGGTCCTCCTCTAAGACTCCTCTGCCTGTTTCCTGGAGGCAGAGTCTCTCACTGAACGCAGAACCTCTGTCTGTCACTGAGACTGGCTGAGCAGCAGGTTCCAGCGAGCCTCCTGTCTCCATCTCCCTTAGCACAGGGGGTCGCAGAGATACCTGGCCATATTTGGCTTTTACCTGGTTTCTGGAGATGGAACTCAGGTCCTCTTGCCATCTTCCCAACCCCATGAAACTTTTAAAGTTCAATCTATTTCACTCAGACTCCTGGCTGGTAAGACGCAAGTGAGCCGAGCGCAGGAGGCTTCACAGAGCATGGATTCTGTCACTGTGACCCAAAGGTGCTGGTCCACCCTCCTCTTAGCTTCCAGCAGCCAGGAGAGACCTGAGTCTGGAAGAAGAAGTGGATGACCTTCTACTAGACAAGCACCCAGAGCCAGGGCCAGAAAGCAGGACGTAAGTGAATTTATGTACCTTTGCTTTGCAGAAACTGAGAAGATTGGAGCAGCATGCTCACAAAGCGAAGCAAAAAGGAAGGCTACTGTCTCACATCAAAAGGAAGCAAGAGAGCCACCACCTCTCGCTCTCAGTGGAAGGGCCTGCAGGATCCTCCATGTCCACCAGAGGGCACAGTTCTATAAGCTGGTACAGAAGCAAACTGCTCTGGGGATGGAGAGGAGGGTGGAACCCCTTCAGCTTGCTCTGGAGCGCAGCCAGGGAGGGCGTTCAGAAAGCAGGAACATACAGAATAAAGAGACTTCCCCGTTGGTCCTTCCGGCTTGCAGAATGCCCAGAGAGGCCTTAAATTGCAGGACTGCTTTATCTCAGCACTTCTCAGAATGGTCCTTACAGCGGCTGCCTTAGAGACATGTGGGAAGACAGAGGGAGGTTGCTCCCCTCCAGCCAGTAGTGATGGGGTTCTCAAGAGCTGAGACCAGGAGATGCTGACGTAATGGAGGCCTGGTCCATGGCTCCTCAGCTGCAGAGGTGGGACAGAGTTTCTGTGGGTGTCGAGGTTTTGTTTCTAGGCATCTCACCTTGGATGGTTTGGGCAGAGGGTGATCTCAGCCTGCCTTGTACCTTCTCTCATGTCTGCTCACCGGAGTGGCCAGGTAGAAAAATATACACTCAAAGACACCACAGTCCCCCCCCCCTGCACACATACATAAGCACACCAGCAAAGAAATAGATACTAACAGACAAATATAGACACACACACACCCTCAGACACACAACAAACACAGCAGTGAAGACAGACATAAACACCAGAAGGCTCTGGAACACAAGCACACAGTGTCAAATGCACACACAATCACATAGACACACACACACACACACACACACCCAAGACTCACACACACAGAGACGTGGGCTTATCTAAAGAGTTCTTGTCCTTAGGTATCCATTTCCTTCCCACAGCCCCAATCTGTATCTTGTGTGATTCATTTCAATGAAATCCAGAGGGAGCGGACAGCCACAGGAGAGGGGAGCAAGGCAATGCTGCAGCAGACAGGAACGTAAATAGCAGAGAGGGATGGGGGGGTCAGGGCACCCAGGGCTGTCTCCATCTGGGTTCATGTCTTCCAATCACACAGAGAGCTTCATCCTTCCCTGTTCAGGAGGGATTTACGGATGCCCGATAAAATCTGCCGCTGAATATTGCTATAAAATACAGGTCTTTTTCAAGCTGCTTTGCCCAGAGAATCCTAACCCAGTAGAGTCACCTTCCTGTGACTTTGTTAAAAGAGATAGTTGGTCAAAACTCAGCCCTAGCCTCCGTGCCCCCCCCACATCTTGTTTTTCCTAACGCTGTGTTTCTCCCACACCAGCCTGTATCAGGAAGACATAAGGGCATCACCCCAGGACTTTTGGAGTTTGCAAGCCTGCTCTAGTGCTGGGACCCACCACTTTGCATTTCTGTAATTTTCAGATGCTGCCAATGCTAAAGCATTTCACAATTGTTCTTACCTCCACGGTGGAGGAAAGGGAGGCCCCAAAGCTGTGAGAAGGCAGCAGGAGAAGTTGAACACAAACACACAATCAAGGTGTAGCCCACATTTGTGGAAGCCTGGATGGTAAGCAGCCAGGCCCCCTCTTCCCATGCCACGGTAGACATGATGAATGATCCTGGTCACCTCACTCGGTGACTTTAGAATCCTTAACCAACTGGAGCTGTTAGAACCAGCAGGCAAGATGGAAGGCCTTTGCTCTATGGGCTCCAGGCTTTGGACTCCATGCTGGAGATCACCCTACTATTCTTTTTATTTTTTAAACAAGATTTTTAGTTTATTTTATTTATTCATTTTCAAGCAGAGAGATAGAGAGAGAGAGAAAGAGAGAGAGAGAGAGAGAGAGAGAGAGAGAGAGAGAGAGAGAGAGAGCCAGTGAGCGCACCAGGGCCACCACCTTGTGGGTCTGGCTTATGTGGGTCCTGGGGAATTGAGCCCAGGACCTCAGGCACTGGAGGCAAGTGCCCCAACTGCTGAGCCATCTCTCCTGCCCCACCCTACTATTCTTCTACTACCCTTTATGTCCACCATGAACAACCCCTTTTCCTCTGATGTGGAACACTGGGGATTATCTGTACCTATGCCCCAGAGGAGCAAGGTGAAGGACAGGTAAAACCATGTCCTGATATGAGAGGGTCAGAAGCCAGAGCTCAAAAGGATGGGAGATGACATTCCCTTAGGAGCAGGTCATAGGAGAGATGAGTTGTGGTCCATGAGTGCCTTCCAGAAATGACACGGTTCATTGTAAAAGCAATTATGCAGCATGATGGCTGAAGCAGGTCTGAGGAAAGAACGTCAGAAGAAACAGCAAAAGAAGATTGTCCTTGGTGTAGTAAGTGAGGGGAGATACAGCTGCTCCTTGTGCCTGGATCCCTTGACCACCTTGACCTACCCCACTCCTCCCCAGGCTTTGGCTTTGGAAGGAGAGTCAGAAGTCCACAAACAGATTGGTCACCAACAGAAGACCCACAGTTCTCCCAAAGTGGAGAAGGAATGTGGAATCTGAAATCTGTTATAGTCAACTTTCTAGTTGCTGCACAGAAAGAACCTAAGCAAAAGCAGCTTGCCGAGGAATGGGTTTATTTTGGCTTATGGACTCCAGGGGAGACTTCATCAAGGCAGGGAAAATGATGGCATGAGCAGAGGGGTGGACATCACCTCCGCCACAGCACTGGGAACAGTGGCAGGAAGGTGTGCCAAACACTGGCAAGGGGAAGCTGGCTTCTAAACCCATAAGCCTGCCCCCAACAACACAGCTCTAGCGAGGTTGTAAAACCCAAACTGCCATCAGCTGAGGATCAATCAATTAGCACACATTCATTTGTTGGGGGGGGGCACCTGGATCAAACCATGACACCGAGGGTTCTAGTAAAGGATGGAAGGAGAAGAATGAGTGGGAAAGAACAGTATCTTAGTATGTGGACAATAGCGGGTCTCAGCATGCTGAGGTGAGCCAAGCCCTTCCTGTGCAGACTCAGCTCTAGGGCAGGGTTAGGTATGGTGAGGGCAGGGAAATCCCTTTCAGATTGCTTCCTCTTCTTGTGACACACTGTGATTTGATCCCACGCCTGGCTGATACTAATTCCCTCGTTTGTCCCTCACACTCCCATTGCACTGAGCTCCCCTTCTCTTCCCAAGTCATCCCTTTGCCCTCCTCCAACGTCCCTGTCAAGGTTGATAGTTGATAGTGACATCCACTGTCATAGTGCTGGAAGGTGCTCTATAGGCTTCTGGGGAAGAAAAGTCCCAACAGGGGATCCTGCAGGCTGCACACCTGGTCAGCCAGGCAAGCTGTTCCTACTGGTGCAGTAGTGGCATGTCTGGTTATGGGGGTAACCAACCGCTCTTTGAATGTTTCCTCTTTCTGTGCTGCCTCAAGGAAACACAGAAGCCCTTGCCCCTGAAAACCCAAACTGCCTTCCTGGCTCCATGCGAGGCTGGGGCTTAGAGTGAGAAGTGTTCGTGTCCAGTGCAGTAACCAGCTGCCAGGCCGAGCCACCTACCCCTAGAAAGATTCTGCTTGGCCCCAGGACAAAAAACAAATGATGTCCAAGGGCCCTGTCAGCCATGATGAGGGCATCTAGGTTCTCAGACAGCCTCTAAAATACTGGCCTGAGCCTAGGTGAGGGCCGTGGAAGGAGCTTGTTAGCAGAGGCCCCAGGGAAGCTGTGAATTCCTTAGAGTTCTCCAGACTCACCACTTTACCAAGTCAATAAATAAATAAAAGGAGAAGGTCATCAAGTGAAGTGTGGAAGTGGAGCTTATTAGCATACATCTGCATATCAATGAAGAACCTGGGCCTGGCTAAAGAGAGCTGATAATTTACAGATTCAAATGCACTCTGTTTCCCTAGAGTAGGACCAGCTTGGTGTCATAGGGTTAGATGTCACTGGGCACCAAGGATGGCTTAGGAAGAGTCGAGTGACCCTTCCAGCCCCCCCCCCCCACCTCTGCAGTAATATTAAAAGCACGCTTCTACGTTACTCTGGCTCTGACTGAGTGAATAACATAATCTCTCTACAAGTCTGCCTGCATCTTCGCTTCTCCTGGAAATGGGGGGGGGGACCACTTTGTAAGCTGTGGCCAAAGGTACCTTCCAAAGGCAGCATTGGGAAGAAGAGGTATACCTGGAGAAATTTGGTGAGTCCCACATCCACCCACATGTTCACCAGTCCTGCCTGGCCTGTCACACTCATATTTCTGTGTTTTTTTAAAAGACTTTTCAATCTCACCGTGCTATTCTAGCTTCAGGCTGCCTTGCTGGCATATTAATAATAAATAATATATTACATCTGTCTAGCACTTTGCTATAGTTTACTAAAGACTCTCGCCTGTAACGTGTCACTTAATTCTCATTAGTCCCACGAGAGGCCTCACTGCTTGGGATGAGAAGGTGGTCAGTCACAGGAAGTGGGCAATGAAGGCAAACTCAAGTGGCTCTAAGGGGCAGAACAGAATGCCCACCTCGTGCATCTATCCCCTGGCACTGTCTGTCACCCATGTGGGTCGTGCTGTCACAGTGGATGGGTGCTCCAGGGCCCGTGGCTACTGTCCACAGACCTCCTCCCATCCCATTAATACCTAGTCAGCATTTCTTGGTGCCAAACCCGGAGCTGTCTGCTGGTGACTGGCAGGACATTTGAAAAGCACTCAAGCCCTACCAAACGGTCTGTCTGTCATTGTCAAGGCTGTCAACGTCAAGAAAGACAAAGGCTGCAGTCCCATTCCATGTAAGGAGGCTAACGGGATGTGACAAGCGAATGCAGCTAAGTGGACGGGTCAGCAGGCAGGTGCAGATGTCACAGGCAGTGGGAGGAGCCTGAACCAAGGCCACACAGGAGACAATAGCAGTACCAGACCCCTGTGAGTTTCCTGAATTGCGTCACTGTGCTGTGCTTATGGAAGAGGACCCTGGCCAACACGGCTGAAAGCTGTTCAGTTCCCTGCTCTTATGTTTGTGAAGGTTTCAGATATTTCAAGAAAACAAATGTGCTCCAGGTAGACCTCTCAGGCAAGCTTATTTTCAAGGACAGGTGGTGGTGCCCTCCAGTTTATCCTTAGCCTTAGCCGACAAAAGTTCTGGAAACTTAGACTCACAGCTCTCCTGGCTAGCCCCTTCCCCGAGTGCACGAAGCGCACACACACAGCTGCCTGCCCACACACCTGTGCACAGACATGCATGTGTGCAATTATACAGAAAATATCTCATCCCTTCCCTGCCAGAGAGCACTTAAATATTCCAAATGATCACCTCCTATAGGTTCGTGTATTTCAGGGGTAAATGGACTTTTGAGTCTTCTAATAGCTACTCGTTTAACAAAAACATCAAATTCTTTATAAAAGAAACCCAAGGGTTCAAGTTCAAGGCTGTCATTTCAGAGCCCTCACACAACAGATATGCCAGTTAACTGTCTCAGAGTTCAATGCCCATTCCAGGTCATTTCCCTACCCATCTTCCCCAGCATTCCCTGTTAAAGCAATGACAGACCTCCTCAGACCATGTGCATAAACCTTTAGAAGCTGAGCTGTCTCCTAAGGACTCCTTGTGCTTGGGGTGGGAGTGGGGCTCATGAACGCACAGCCATCACACTGGTCAGTGAGCCTTCCAACTCAAGACATCAAGTGGAATTCTCCAGAAGCAGCCTGAAGGAGGAGGCTCATGAGCACAGGCCAGGCTCTGGGGCTAAAGCTGGGTATTATCTGTCTCCACTGGGATTCCATAGCTGTGACCACCGAGGAAGCCCATCAGCTTCAGGGTCCTCCTCTGCTAAAATGACTAGTACAGAGACCCCACCTCCAGAAGTTTCTCTGCCCACAGTTGGCATTCCACAAGTAACAATTGTTTATTAATGTGGCCACTCTTCCAAATGGTTGTGATGATGTATTTGGCAAAGGTCTGGTTTCTATTGTAGTCTGTGTAAGGTACAAATGAATTACAATAATAACATCAGCGAACTCACATCACAGCCAGGAAGGAGATTTTAAAATGTGTTGGGAAAACAACCCATGATATATTGGGAAACAGCCAAGATAACCAGCCGACAAACGGTAGCCAACAGATGAGCGTCTTGGCTGTTTAATACACTTAATAAAACATTGTAGCTACCGGAAATGACTGCCTTACTAAACAGACACATCCCAAGGGTCTCTATTGGAAAGATTGACAACTCCTTTAGTCTTACACAAGAGTGAACATGAAGATGGATCTAGAGAGAGAACGTTCAGCCAGGCGAAGGTGGAGGTGTGCACGCAGGCTAAACATCTGAATAGACTAGAGACTCTCCCCACGTGGGGGGATTCAAGCAGAAGGAGCAAGCGTGGGACGTGTCTGGCATGCCGGAGAGCTTCCTCTCTTGCAGGGAGTGAGGGCATGGAGGTACGATCCACGTGAAAGGAAAGACGAGAGAACAAATATCACTAAGTGTGAGCCCACATTTTGATCACTAATCCTAAGCTCTCTGACTTTCTGTGACGAGCATCCTGGAGTAGAGTGGATGTAGGCTCCCAAGGGGAGGATTTTGACCCTCACAGACAATTTCAGGGAGGCAGTGATAAAAGTAAGCAGACAGGGAAATAGGGTTTGCATGATCCTCATGAAAACAATGGGGAAAAATATAGTTCTTACACTATGAAACAGCAGATACCTGGAGTTGGACAAATGCCACCCACAATAGCCCTGAATGAAATCAGGTGAAATGAAGTCGTCTCAGACAAAGGGGTCCCCGCCCCATCCATCTCGGTGTTCACCAGCTCTCTGCTGCCTGGCACTCCTCCAGGGCAGACTGCCACATCTGGAAATAACCAGAAGCACCTTCTAGCTCAAGTTCGTAATTTTACATGTGACAAAACTGTCACCCACAAAGGCTGTGTGTAACCTGTAGACGGAGCTGAGCTTTAGGATTGAGTTTTTGTCCTCATACACCACCCTCTTCAAGTCTAGAATGCTCTCCCTTGGAGGGACAAGAATGCTTTGTACAGAAAATGGAGACTTTCGCGATCTGTTCTCTTTAATTGGCTCGCGGTACATTCTAGTTTGAATTCCAGTGATGCCACTTCTGTCTGCAACACGCCTACCTGTCTGGGAGTGAATCATCCCGACCTCACAGAGCACTATTTTTCATGGACACTAGAGGGCGCCAGTACCCCACTCTAGGCCCCCATAGCCTCTACCTGCTGTGTGTATATTTATTTTCAATGAGGTCAGGAGTATCAAGGTTGTAAAATAACATATTTTCACTTGTTTTCTTCCTCCATCTCAGACATAGCATTTCCGAAGTCAATTATCTCCCCTAGATGCTGCTCTCCCCTCCCGTTCCCTCCGTGTTACATTTCAGCCCATCAGAGTCTGTCACCAACAGACTGGGCAGTGGGAGGGGGCCCCCCAAAGAACCTCGTTTTTCCTGACTGGGGATGTCAAATCACTGTTCTGGCATTTGCTTTCAAAAGCAGTCTGCAAATGTAACACCTCCTGCCTGCTCTTAGCTCCTCTGGGAGAACCTAGAGACCATGGGGCACCAATGTCACCCCGGACTCCAAAGGATCACTTGTCCAGCACTGTCCTGGAGAAGGACGAAGAGCATCTGCAGAGATCCCAGGAGAGGAGCCAAGCACACTGACAGCAATCGCTGGCACACCCCCAATACATCAAGGGGGGGGCTCTATGTTTCAGTGGAGGCCTTCCCATTTGAACAAAGATCGGTGAGTGACCAGAAATGCTCGGGGGATAGGCAATAATAATAATAATAATAATACACAGTTAGATGCAGAGAAGCAGTTAGTAGTTCTCCCAAAGTCCTGCCCTGAAGCCTATAGAGAAACTCAGTGGAATATGAGACAGAAGGCACCGTGTCCCTTTCAGAGTCATCATGAGGCCTACTCAGAGGTCACCGCTGCTAGGGATCCTCTGAAGCAGGTGAGCACCAGCTTAGTGGAGATGTGGGTGCAGAGTAAACCCCACCCACCCAATCAAGAGCTCTCGCCAATTAGAAGACCTTTGGCTCTTCCAACAGTACAGCCAGTGAATGGGCACAAGGCTGTGGTCCACCTCTGGTCTCTCTGCTTCCCCAGTTCACCACCAGACATGCCACATGGAACCATCTAGATTTACCTATCTTCAGACAAGGGCAGTGATGAACCCGGTGGCTTCATGCGCCAAAGTACAGCAGGCTTTTCTGCCCCTGGGTATTTGAATTCCCTAAAGCACCACAGAGCCCCTGCCATGTGTCAGGAGTATTACACACCTAACCAGGATCACATCCTTCCACAGGCATCTGTGGTCTGGTGGACAGACAAGTGCAAAGCACCACCATGCCCTCACAGTCAGGACATCATGGTCTCAAACAATGACAAAGCTCTAAAGGAAGTAATGGCAGGCAGAAAAGAAGCCCAAACATGAGTTGGGGACACCAGCTAATCTGAGGGGCTCTATGTCTACTGAGGTTTCTCCATATGGCCCTCAGCTCAAACATGGCCGCATGTGTGCTGAGTAGGCTCAGGGTTTGAGGCAGCTGTATCCTTTCTGAGGAGCAGCACTTGGTCACCTAGGTCGCTGACCCCCACCAGGGCCTTTCCCCAGCCAGCAGCCTGTGTCCTGAAGGCATCAGAGGAGCTCTCTGCTCTGTGCTCCTGGGAGGTGGTAGGGGAGGAGGGGCTCAGGGGCTGCCTGCTCTGACCTCTTCCCCGGCCTGTATCAAAAGGACCCAGCTTCCACCTGACACGGAGAGAGCGCCAAAGAGTAAAGCCCCAGAGCGAGCTGTGAGGAGCCCAGCTGGCCAATGGCTACTGTCTAGTCCTAGGCCCAGCCGCCCAGGGCTCTGAAGTGGGGCTTTGCTTTGACCTTCAAAGGAGGCCCAGCCCCTTCATCCAAGCCAGGAAGTCCTGTGGCCTCCACAGAGCTCCCAGGGTGACACAGCACTTAGCCAGCCATATTTAATGCGTCTCTTCCATCAGCTATTGCTGCCTGGCACTTTGTTGGTCTCTGGTGGTCTGCAGCTTTTCCCCAGGCCTCGCACTGCTGACTCTTGGCTATTCTCACAGGATTCAGAGCCAGGTGCCAACTCTTCCCAGTTGAAGATATGCCCTACCCTACATGGGCTCTGGAGGAAGGTAAGGACCCTGCCTAGAGTCAGTACCCATCCATCTGCACAGTCCACAAGCCCTTAGCGAATGAGGCCAATGCCAGGAGGAGCTGAGGACAATCCTCCTGAATTTGCAGGTAATTTAGATGGAAGAAGACAGTGCTGGTGTCACTGGCCCACCATAAATAACCTGAAGACATGGATCTGGAGAGGAGAAAGAAAGAAGCCAGATAGCACCCCTGGGAGCAGAGGGGTGGAACCAACCTTCCAGGTTGATTATGCCTCTGACCGCCCGGAGGATTGCCATCCTGCCAGTGTGAAGTTGCTGAGAGGGAACTTGCTGGAAAGGCAGAATGCCAAAAGCCATCCAGCAAATTTGCAAGCTGAGCTGCTACGGAGGAACCCTGGTACCACTGCAGAGAGGCAGGAGTGGGCACAGTGCCAATGCAGAATGATGGCCGCAGGGCCAGAGGAAGGAGGCTGCAGCAGGAACTGTCAGAGGAGGAAGAGAGGGTCCTGGGAGGCCAGGAGGTCTGAGCAGAGATGGCTGGGGGCTCTGTGGCCCTTGTTCAATGGTGCCTGAGGGCAGAGGGGCAGGATTGCAGCATCTACTGAGTCAAGCTTCCAACCTCATAGACAGGGAGCTGAGGCCCCAGCTCAGGAGGCGGAGCAGTGGCTCCGCACATCAGCCATCGTCTCAGAGAATGGCTGTGTCCCCTGGCCAGGAGCCCCAGCCCCACCGCTGGAGCAGCAGCAGAGATGAGTGAGGTAGAATGCAGAAGGGCAGATGCCCACCCTGCCCTCCATCCCGGCCCCATCTAGAGCCTTCTGTCCATGGAGACTGTAAGCAGCTGATGGCCCCCTGAGCAGCCCTTCCCTGACTACCTGCCAACGTGGGAGAGAGAATTGGATGGGTGAGGAGCTACAGGGCGAGGGATGGGGACTTGCTCTTGAGCAAACAAGACACCAACCAGGAAAGAGACCGTGACAGCACATGCTTTTCTCCCTATATCTTCTCCTTTGTTTTAACTGTGAAAACCCAAGATCCCAGATTTTGCCAAAAGGGACAGGATGGAGACCAGAAGGGAACAAGAGCACTTCCGGTGCCTTGTGCAGTCTGCAGTGAGGCAGCCTGATGTGAGTGCTTAATAGGAAACCCTTTTTAATAGCCTGCAAATGAGAAGCCAGAGACGATTAAGATTCATTTCCAATTAATTGTGTTCTTTTTTTCTTTTCTTATTACCATGCATTGCCAGTCAGATGACAACAATGCCTTCAAAACCAAAACAAAAGCAGGTCAAAGACTCTCCTTCAGCCAGGCACCACCAGGAGGGAAGCTAAGGCTAACTCCTAAACTTGCTTCAAGGCCCTCTCCTCTGGGTGCTCCAAGGCAAGTGTCTTCAGATGCAGAGGACCACTAAGCCATGAAGCTACAGGCAGGTTTATCACCCCAACGCTGCAAAGCGCCTTTTAAATTGTTTTTAATTCTGCTTTACCTACTCCAATGCACATTCCCAGCCTCCTTTGGTGTCGTACCCTTCTTCCTCTGCTACTCCTTGCTCTCTGGCCTGTGACCAGAATTCCAGGTGACAAAAAGCATCCTGAGCTGACAGCTCACCCAGGCCTCAGCCTGTAGCCCAGGGGCTCAGAGCCTAGCTCTGTCCCTGCCACATCGTGACATTACTGGCAAGTTCTGTACCTCTCCTTCCTAGCTCTGTGTATTCCATGCTACCCAGGTCCATGTCCTCACATGACACTGCAGTTAGAAGAGAGAGAGAGAGAGAGAGAGAAGAAAGCGTGACTGACACCCATGACACACTCAGTAGGCCTCAATGCAAACCAGCCTCTTAGGCAGCCACCGGCCATGAGCAGTGCTCAGCCAGTCAGGGAACTTTCCCAGTACCAGAGCTAGTGCCACAGCCTGACTGATATTTCTTCCCTGATTTTCATCCCTGAGCCAACTGCTAAGATGCACTTTTATACACCCTCAGCTTTTTGTCCATGTTCTTGTTTGGTTGGGCTGTGTTTGGTTTTCTTTCTCTTTCTTTTTAGAAGAAAAAACTGTTCCAGGTGGACCTGTGCCTCACCTGGGTCTTGATGGCCCAGGATGCGTGGCTGTGAATAACCCAACCAGAGGTTCAGCCATCCTACCAGGCACAGATGCTTGCTTGCTACTGCAAAGCCCCAGGGCTCTGACAAGTGACCCATAGAATCAGCCCCGTTAGAAGTCCCTGGGGCTGGAGTTCACATGAAGCCTGTACTTTCGCGATGCCTAGGAATACCCGGGATAGACTTCTTAGGAGCCAAATAATGGGATGCATTTCCACCCTGGCTTTATAATTAATGTTTGCATCATTTATCTTTCGTGGAAAGATTATTCTGACTAACGAGGTTCTGGGCCACTAATTCATTATGCTGCCTTGTCACTTCCTGCTCCTTCTTATTACCCAGAAATAGACTCATTAGTCAGAGTTCAATGACAGGAAGAAATTGTGTTCGCTAATTTAATTCCCTCACTCACTTCTAGGCCCAAGGTTTGTCCGAAATTGGGGATTAGAGAGGGGAAAGGTTCCTCGTCTTGAGTTTTTGCTCTAGGCTTATTATGCCTTCCTCCTTGCTCCGGGTTAGCAAAGAAAGGACCAGACACCTTCTTACTACCTGGGCACGACCCTTTCTCAACTCGAAGCCACAAGCGGTAGGTGAAGGGACCAAACTTTGGGACTTAGGGACTTATATACATGAGTTTAAAATTGCTTTAATCTTCAACCCTCAAATGGTGTTACATTACGGTTTGAATGCATCCCCAAGGTCAAGAGCTGGACACCAAGTCCCCCCAGTGCAACAGCCTTGAGAGGTGGAATCTAAGGGCTGGTTACATCCCGAGGGCTTGGCCACCGTGACTGGATAATGGCATTACTGCCGCAATGGTGGAAAGAGCTTTTTTAAAGTTATGAAATGCTGAGTGTGTGGCTCAGTGGTAGAACTTTGCTTAACCAGCACAGGTTCTGTGTTCCCAATTCTGCCCCACTCCAAAGCTCGATATGCTGCCTGACACATGCCTGTAATCCCACCAGAGGCAAGAGAATCACTGAAAGCTCAATGTCATCTTAGTCTACACTATGGGTTCTGGACCAGTTAGAGCTACATACTGAAACCCCATCTCAAAAAAAAAAAAAAAAAAACACCACACAACTTTTTATTTAATGTTTTGAAAAGGATGAGTATATACCCCACATATTTACACCTATATGTACATACATACATACATACATACATACATACATACATACATGTACATGAAGTACATCATTCCCAAAGTCCTGCCTTCCCACAAGTGAGCTGCATGTTGTATGACCTTGCGCAGTCAGTGGCTGGAGTTTCTCATCCGACGCACCCCTAGGAATGAAGAAGCCACCTCATGTTAGCATGACAGTGGAGCCGCAGCTCACTGTGTGCTGAGAAACGTAGAAGGAAGGGGCTCTGAGCATTAAATTCAGCAAAGTCTAGGCAGTGAGAAGAGGAAGTGTCTCCATGGACAAGTTCCAATCTTGGTGACATGGTGCAACCCCACTCAGGACATTGGAGCCAGAAGCTCCAGTGTGTGACTCTGTAAGAACTGCAGGGTGGCTCTGAGGTGAGGGTGAATGGGCAACCAGTCAGCTTCTAGAAGCTTCTGGTAAGTTCACAGACCTTGAGCAGTTGCCCAGCAGTGTCCTCTCTGCAAGGGCTTCCCAGAGGGACAATAGTGGAGATGTCTCACCTCTGGGCAGTTGTATTCAGAGCAGGACCCATGGAATGTCCCGTCTAGGATCTAATGGCTCCTGAGAGAACCAAATCACATTCGTCACTTGTTGGCATGTGGTCGCTGATCTATTGGGGAGCTAGAACCAGATCAGTGATAGATGCTTAATGTCCAGGCCAAACAAATGCTGAAGAAGAAAACTGATGAGGGGAGAAATCCAGACTTAGGACAAGGAGGGCCACCTCTAGGAAGATCCTTGCACACAGGGTCATCGGCAGAGAGAACAGAAGTGATCAAAGGCTATGCCAGGTACATGTCTCCAGCAAAGACGATATGGGGAGAAGATTTGGAGTGCAAACCTGCCCCACCTGCAGGGCCTCAGGAACTCCACAGACATCTGTGTATCTGTGTCCTCTCTAAGGGAAGAGGGGAGGCTTACTTACATTGTGGCTTTTAAGTAGGACAGAGAGCTATCCCCAAAACCAATTCACTTCCCAGCATGCTGACGCTGAGCTCCAAGGTCAACACATGAAGTAAGCTCTTCTGGTCCACAGAACCACCCGTTTTTTTATGGAAAGCTGTGGTGGCTCTAGACACCAATGGATGTGGCCAAATCCCTTAGCTGTGTAGGGGCAAAAAACAGGGCATGTCTGTTCTAGATTCTTACCCAGTGAGGAACAAATCACTGGCTCAGTTTCTATGAGTCACTGGAAAGGAATGCTGCCAACCAGGATAAATGATCCAGAGAATGCTGGTGTATCTGTGTCCTTCTTCTGAGTGTACATTGGTCCCCTGGCGGTCAGCATCAGTGTCACATTGTAGCTGGAAAGGGTCCTGTGAGCACACAGTAGGAATGTCATCAGGGCTTCTTAGCTTGTCGTTAGCTTGTTCCTGGAGGCTCAGGGTTCTTTCATTTTAGGATGTCACAGTTGATGTGTTTGCTATTCTTCATCCTAGGATTTGCATTTCTGGTATGGATAGACAAAACTAAGGCTCCATGATGGACAAGGCCAGGATGGGGCTGGAGCAGGTAACCCTTGAATATCTTATACATTGGTAGCTTGTCTGTTCCTGGTTCATGGCAGGTGTCTCCTTACCATTGTTTCTTGTCTCTGACTCATAGCTGTGCCAAGTAAAGGAGTGTTCTGGGCAGGACAGAGGAAAGGGCAAGGGCTGGATGTTCTACATTGGTGAGGTTCATGGATCATGTCGAAATCAAGGCAGGCCTTCCACCAGGTGGTCGTGAGGGTGAAGGTTGATGACAGGCAGCAAGGTGAAGCGTAGAGGGTGCATGGTCCACACAGGACCCTGAACTGCAGCTAGAGGAATTCTATCCTCCCACTATGGAGTCCCGGGAACAGGTGCATTATCAGCAGAAAGGGCCAGATAAAATAATGTCAACTTGGGTGACTATTTAATGTCACTCCTGGTATATACCACATCTCACAACATTACATTCACTATTATTGTAACTATTAAAAGACATAGCAACAGTTAGAGAACTGGATATTGAGCTGGGGATATAGGTCAGTTGGCAGAATGCTTGCCTAGCATGTAGGAAGCCCTGGTTTGGATTCCCAAGCACTTTGTAAACTGGCATGGTGACACACATATATAACCCCAGCACGTGGGAGGTAGAAGCAGGACTTCCAGGCTAGATTGAACTAAATTAGATACTGGCTCAAAAAAAAAACAAACAGGGACCTATAACCACAGTCATTCAATCAACACAGGATAGGCCATTGAGACAGGAACCAAGGATTTTCGACACAAGGACCTCTAAGCTCGCAACATTAAAGCAGCCTTATTACTCACCCACCACGACTCAGGGAACTGAGCGGAAGAGGGGGCGGAAAGATTGTGAGAGCCGTGGTGGGGGAGACTGTCCGGAGGC
>PVHP010031299.1:0-21189 GCA_004024765.1 Zapus hudsonius | reverse complement strand
AAATGGGGCTGGCCAGAGCTATGTGCAGGACCACCATTGTGAGCAGTAGCAGCAGTAACACCTGCTCCATGCCTAGCAGAGTCCTGGATGGGAAGAAGCTCTCACAGGCAGTGGGGACTGGTCATTCATTTGAGTATGTTCTTATTCTACTATATCTCGTGTATTTTATCTTTATCCCAATCCAAATTTTTTGGTGTGTGTCTCTCTCTCTCTCTCTCTCTCTCTCTCTCTCTCTCTCTCTCTCTGTGTGTGTGTGTGTGTGTGTGTGTGTGTGTGTGTGTGTGCCTGTGCCTGTGTGTAGGGACCAAAGGCTGACATCAAGTGTCTCCTTCAATCTATTTTCTTTGCTGAGACAGGGTCTTTAGTAGAATCTAGAGTTCAGATTCAGCTAGACTAGCTAGGCAGCTTGCTCTGGGGATCCCTGTGCCTCCCAGGCACTGGGATTACAGACCCACCAAGCCTGGTATTTATATGGTGCTGAGGATATGAACTTGGGCCTTCATGATTGTAAGGCAAGCACTTTACTGACTAAGCCATAGACCCAGACTTCCAACACAAACTCTTAATATAAAATATTGCAACAGTTTGTATTTCAGAAGTTCCTGACTAGAGAAATATTTTTTACCTTCTTGGTTCTACTGGTTAAAAAAAAAAAGAATAGATAGACAAAGATTACAAGCCAGTAACTCTCAAACAACAGAATTCCAGGACATTGTCAAATTTCTTGTCTTTCTTAGAAGGCACCTCTTTGGGGTTTCCCATTTCTCACGTGCTAGTGAGCCTGTCGTCTCAGAAGGCCAGCTTGCCTGGATGAGCCCGTCTCCACTTTCCAAGTGCTGGAATTACAGGTAGGTTGCCGTGCCCACCCAGCATTTATGTAGGTGCTGGGGATTCAAATTTAGGTCCTCATGCTTGTGTTTGAAGAAGTGCGCGATTCCTTGAGCCATTTTTTTTATCCCCATATTTTCTTTTTCTTTTCTTTCTTTTTTTGGGGGGTTGGGAAGTGGTTCCTTTTTCCAGAATTGTGACCAGAATTCTTTGCTCTTATACCTGGTATGTTAGGTTTGTTAGCTTTCTGACATTAGCATTTGGAATCTTCTGTTATAATGTATAGGCTGAAGATCTGAGGTCGGGGTACAGGATGGGTACCCAAAGTCCATAAATGGTGGGCTAGGACTGAAACTGCAAGCCTGGAGCTCTGCAACTGCATAGGGGGAGGGTCTGAGCCCTATGTCTCTTTGGGTTAGTTCCAGCACTAGTGAGGGATGGGGACTCAGCCCTTCCAGATAAGGACACTGGGCCTGGAAAGGGAAACAGAGAAAACCAGTTCTGGCTGCAGCTGACAAAATGCTTACTTCCTCCATGCAGCTGTTGCATGTTGACCCCCAACTCTGTCAAACAACCCTGCTTGGCCTTTGCTGATTCCCTGGGAGTGCACAAGTGCTTTGGTGTGTGGTACACAGAGCTGGCACTCTGTCCTAGGACAGGTCTGGGCCAGGAATCTAATTTTCATCAGAGCACTGGCCATAAACTTGGCTCAATCCCTGACTAAGGCTCAACTGCACAGATCTGACTAAATGATGCCTTCCATGAGCCTGGTACTGCTGTTCTGTGGACAGTTTATTCTCCCTAGGCACTGGATAACTCATCATCCCAGGCATCACAGACTAAAATAGGTCCCTTCATTTGGACTAGGTTATTTTTTTTCTTTCCTTCTTTAAGACAAAATCTTAGCCAGGCAAGCCTTGAACCCCTGATCCTCCTGCCCCCTCCTGCTAGGATTATAGGCATGAGGCATTATTACTTTAAATATAGTTGTAGAAGTAGCATGCTTATGCTTGGGCTGCAAGTCACTGAGAAATTAAGTCGGCACTCAGTTGGAAACATCCTCCCTATGGACTAGCTGTCTGAATGCTGGAAGGAGCTATGCGGCATGCAGCATTTTAGGAGAGAGAAATTGTCAATGGTGTTAAAGAGCAGTGGACCTTGCAAGCCTTATGACTGGCCAGCCAGGCCAAATGGGCCAACTGGTGCAATAGTGGCACATCTGTTATGGGGGAAACTAATGGCTCTCTAATCAGACAGGAGGCTCACTTCAAAGGAGGGAATGCATGCCTGGTAGTAAGTCTATGACTGGGGAGGTCATGAGCCCTAGGGGAGTAGTGCTTGCTGCTGTGTGGTTAAATGCATATATGATGCCCACCAACCTGCACTCTGAATACTCATGTTTATACCCATATACTAAGGTTACTACCACTTTTAGTTAGAGAAGCTTCTCTTTTCAAATGGCAGTGACTCAAAACTCACTATAGAAGATGTGACAGTGGAGTGTTTGGCGCTAAGTGAGACATCTCTATCACACCCTCCAAGGCTCAGGAACCATTGTGGAAGAGGTGTTGGAAAGAATGTAAGAGCCAAAGGAAGGGGAGGACTGTTTACAGTGCTGTCATCCAGACACAAAGTGGCCTTGATATTCATGAACTCACAGTGGCTGATGCCACCGACACAAGACCTGCACAATAGGAGAGAAAAATGATGGCATAAAAATAGAAGAGAGACTAGTTGGAAAGAAGAAGGGATTCAGTAGAGGAGAGATTTGGGAGGGGGAAAGGGATGGTGGTGGGAGGGGATTATGAACATGGTATATCATTCATATTTATGGAAGTCATCAATAAAAATTTAAAAACAGAAGTAGCATGCTCATAGTATTCTTGAGGGATGGGTGCTATTATTTTTATACAGTTCTAACCATGGTGTACATACATAGTATATCTATCTATCTATCTATCTACCTACCTACCTATCTATGGATTAAGAATTGCCCATGTGGGGCCAGGAAGATGCCTCAGTCAGTAAAGTGCTTGCTTCACAAGCATGAGGTCTTGAGTTCTGATCCCAGGCACCCATGTGAAAGCTAGGCATGGTGGTGTGCACCTATAATCCCACTGGTAGGGATGCAGAGATGGGAGGATCCCTAGGGCTTGCTTGCTAGCTTGCTTAGTAGAATCAGTGAGCTCCAGATTCAGTGAGAAACCTGCCTCAAAAAATAAAGTGGGAAGATATACAGGATCCCTTGCCACAAGGACTAATACAGAGAGCCCACGGAGGAGGATATACAACTGATCAGAGATGGGGAGGGGGGGGAATTGGGGAATTCGGGATAACAACGCATGGTTTGCCCACTAAATAATGTAACTCATTATGGACAATAAATATATATTTTAAAAAAATAAAGTGGGTAACAAATGAGGAAGAAGTTGATGTCTACTGCTGGTCTCCGTGTGCATGTGCACACATGCACACATGTATTCACACAAACACATGTGTGCTCACACATATGTGAAAAAGCATGCACAACACACATACAGAATTGCTCATATGACCATCTTTATAGAAAGTGTTTTATGGACTGCATAATATTCCATCACTAATCTAATATGGTAAACTTTTCCATTGTGTTGAACATTGGGACTTTCTCATGACCAAAACCAATATAATAATTGCTGTTGGGGCTGGAGAGATGGCTCAGTGGTTAAGATGCTTTCCTTCAAAGCCTAAGGACCCGGATTTGATTCCCCAGCACCACATAAAGCCAGATGCACAAAGGGGCACATGCATCTGGAGTTTGTGTGCAGTGTACCCATTCTCTTCTCTCTCTTTCATAAATAAATGAATAAATAAATAAAATATTTAAAATTTGGTATCACTGGACATAGTGAATGCTCTGTATTTAGGGCTATTTTCTTATGGCAGATCCCTGCTGGTGGACTTGCAGGGTCCAAATTTCTGAATATATTTCTGAATGCTGCCAAACTGCTTTCCTGAAGGGTTGGTTACCAGCTGACCCTCCTAATACATGCACAGCAGCTGCTTGGCAAAGCCACTGGCACCTGACCAACCAAAGCCTGAAAAGGCAAGGTTCAAAGTCTAGGGAGCTGGCTCAGTGAGTAAAGCGAGGACCTGAATTTGGTCCCAAGTACCCATGCAAAAATGCCAAGTGTGGTGGTACATGCTTAGAATCCTAGCACTGGGGAGGGACACAAAGTTCCTTAGGGCTTGCTGGCCTGCCTGCCATGCTAGCCTATGTGATGAGCTCCAAGCCAATGAGAGACCCTGTTTCAAAAAAAGGTGGATGGCATTTCAGAGAAACTACAGCCATATTATCCTCTGGCCTCCACATACATGATCACACACGTGCAGTACACCCTCCTACACACATATACACCAACATTAATAAAAGGGATAAAAAAGTCCAAAATTGACCTAATGCTAAGATATCATCTCTTATCTGTGAGGCAACTCTGACATCTCAGCATTTACTGAGTACCTGCTTACTGTGTGCCAACAGTCTAGGTCAGGAGGGACTGGACACCTGGGGCATTCGGTCCCTGCAGGAATTGGAGGAGAGTCCTTGAGTAGGGGTCTTAAGGATGCATTCGCTGCCTGTGGTGAGGCTTTGCAGACTGAGTACAAGGGCAGGAGTGACTGTTCCCAGGTGTTATGGGGGCTGGGAACTGGGTACTATGAGTATTTCACATGTGTCAGGTTCACTGCCAACTCCTGAGGATTCTCCTGCCATGGGAAACCCATCCCAGAAGTCAGGGATCATGCACCCTTCCGAAATCCAACTGAAACAGTTTATCCACATGCTTCAACCACCCGAGCCAGGTTCCTTCTGCAGGCTCTATCCTCTTGACCTGGATTTTGTAGCCTTGACCCTCTTGGGAGAAAGCCTTCAATCAGCTCATGACTGGAGCAGAATTCTGCCGTGTATTCATGCTAAACAGACATCCAAGCTGAACCCCATCTAACTCCTACCCACTGAGTAGTGAGAGATGAGTCAAATCTTCACAGTGCCACAGATATTTGGAGCAGGAAAGGACTGAGGGTTTCAGAACCACTGTCCACATCCATCCACATAACAGCAATGCTGTTTCTCTGTGTGACCTCTTCTTGGAGTGACTTTTTTCTTTAAGTGACCATCCTGTTCTGCAGGGACCAGGCCTCTTTAATCCTTTCCAGAAAGGAGCAAGCTCGCCACTAAGTGAAGAGACATGAGATCTTTGGAAAAGAGCAGGATTCAGCGCTAGTGTTTGCCCTGCTGGGTTTCAATCTTGCTTTGGTTCCAACCGTCTTTGTTATGTTCCCATTCCTCCCTTTTCCATTGGGAATGTTTACCCTGAGCCATTATGTGTTGGATGTATGCGACTTGTTTTATGATGTTGTAGGTGTCACAGTTTAGAGGTTGCCTAACTGTAAAAACCCCATACTTATACTTCTGGGCAATGCTGCCGGGGCCCATGGGAGAAAGGTGACTGGGAAGCAGCTTTGTGGGGCCGCCTGCTGGACCTTTCTCCATGAGCTCTCAAGAGATGGTCCAGTCTTCTCCTGGACATGAACAATTGGTTGTTCTCTGGTAGATTAGCACATGGTCTGGGTGGGGAGCAGGTAACACAATGTGTCTGCAGTCCCAGACCAACAAGCAGCAGAACTGGAGATGGCCGGGGACCTGACTCTGAGGTCAGGGCCACTTCAGGGGATGAAGGGAGGCTCCTCCCCACTGGCTCAGAGCCTCAAGTGAGAGGGAAGGGACTTCTGTCACACACATTTGCCTCACTTTGGAGGCCTTTCTTGCATTGAGCTGGGTGTCCAAAGTCTGTCACTCTGAAAGGCAGAGTGGAAGGATGTGAGTGGTCCAATGAAGAGACGAGGCAGGTGGGAAGTAGAAGGGAAATGACCAAACTGGTGTCCCAAAGAGGTTTTGGGACAGACTAAGGATCTTCTGTGTCGGAGGGAACAGAGGCTGCCCTTTGCTGAGGGGCAGCTGACCTATGGTCCAGGAGAGTGGTGTGGGCGTGGACTCAGTTGCTTTGCTGTCCTCCTGTCTTCCCTTAGCTCTTACTCTGTCAATTCTTAAAAAATATTTTATTTATTTATTAGAGAAATAGAAAAGAGAGAGAAAGAGAATGGGAAGGGAAGGGAGGGAGGGGAGAGAGAGAGAAAGTGAGAGAGAGAATGGGTGTGCTAGAGCTTCCTGCAAACAAACTCCAAATACTTGAGCCACTTTGATGTATGGCTTTAAGTGGATATTGAAGAATCAAAACTGGACCATGGAGCTTTGCAAGAAAGTGCCTTTAACTGCTAAACATCTCTCCATCCCCTTAACTTTTTTCTTGTGTATACATGTATGTGCATATGTGTGTGGGTACATGTGTGTATGTGCATGTAGAGGTACCGTCCTCACTTTCTACCTTATTTCTTTTTAATTATTTTTATTATTTTCAAGCAGAGGGAGATAGAGAGAAGAGACACAGACAGAGAGAAAGGGTGTACCAGGGCCTCCAGCCACTATAAGCACATTCCAGATGCATGGACCTCTTTGTGCATCTGGCTTTACGTGGCTAGTGGGGAATTGAACCTGTGTCCTTAGCTTTGCTAAAAAGTGGCTTAATCACTGAGCCATCTCTCCAGCCCATTTCTTAATTTTAATTTATTTATTCCACCTTATTTTTTATTTCTTTTTTTGAGGAAGGGTCTTGCTCTAGCCCAGGTTGACCTGGAATCCACTATGTAGTCTCAGGTTGGCCTTGAACTTGGTGATCCTTCTACCTCTACCTCCCGATTGCTGGGATTAAAGGTGTGTGCCACCACATCTGACCCAATTTTTTTTTTTTGAGACAGAGTCTCACTGAGCCCACCAATTCAGCTAGACTGGCTGGCCTGTGAACCCCAGGGATTCTCTTGTCTCAGCCTTTCTATACTGGGATTATAGGCATGCACCACCATGCCCAGCCTTTATGTGGGATCTGAACTCAAGTCACCATGCCTGTGCAGCAAGCACTGTACCAACTGAGGCACCTCCCCAGACCCTCTGCTTCCTCTGCCTCCTCCACCTTCTCCTCCAGGAAGTCTTAAAATCCCAGCCTACAGATGCCCTTTCTCCTGGGAACACCCATGGTGCCTCCTGCTTGCATCACTGTCACCAGCCCTGACCTGGATTCCAGATCCTCTGCACTGCAGGACTAGTAAGACATAACTGCTGCACCATCACGGCATTGCAAGAGCTCCTTCTAGAACATCCAGGCAGAGACCCAGAGCTAGCCCTCAAAGCATATGGGCTTTTTGCTACATGGCAGTTATTGGAGAGTGAGAATTTACCTCCCTTGCTGGTGTTTGCAAGCAGTGGTCTGGGATCTGCCCTCAGGGCTGTGGAAACCCAGGCTCTCTAGCTGTCCACCTGCAGAGGGTCCTCTTTGTCCCACAGAGCTACCCTGACTTTGCAGAGTGGGAAGCCACCGCCAGTCTACAGGGCTGAGCCCGAGCCCATCCCTCTATGAACATAACCTTTGGACCAATTCTTTCTTCTTTTTCATGGTAGGGTCTCACTCTAGCCCAGGCTGACCTGGAATTCATTCTGTAGTCCAAGGCTGACCTTGAATTCACAGTGATCCTCCTTCCAAGTGTTGGGATTAAAGCCACCACTCCCAGCATGGACCAGTTCTTTCTAGTAGTCTACCACTATAAAATCGTCCCACTTTGCCCAGTAGCACTCCACCTCAGCTGAACTGTGTGCTCATCAAGAACTGTTTATTCAGAGGTAGTATGGTTTAGAGAGGAGAACAGAGCAGCCTCTCTGTGTTGTTGGTTCTTACACAGTAGCTGTGTAACATGAATGAGTTACTTCCCCTCTCTGGGCCTTGCTGTCCTCCTCTGTCAAGTGTGGATAACATATGGTCACTGGGCCTGATTGACAGTGTTTTGTTTGTTTCCTGTGTATTGGAGGGCCTGGAACACAAAATGTGTGCATCCTAGCACTGACATGCAACTCCTCTGCTGCCCCTTGGATTGGTTTGCTGCTTCTTTCCTCTGGTAGTCTGTGTTTTGTCTTTCTTCTCGGTCTGTCCAACCTCCCAGGACAACAGTAACATGGCTACTTCACAGAGTGGCTGTGTGTTCTCTGGAACATGTATTCCCATAGCTGGAGCCCAACGCTCAGAGGCACAGAGTCCAAGGGCATAGACATAGGTCAAAGTTGTACCAGGCTTCCTATGCCATCTATCATTGTTCCTCCAGCCAGGCTAGAAAGCTCCCTGAGAGGAGGGAGCACATGTTAGTACCTTGCGTAGATATTCGGTACATATTGGTTGAATAAATACTTGTTGGCATTCCCTCCATGGCCAGAATAGAACCTTACCACTTTAGGTGCTTGATGGATACTTAATGTGTGGAGCCACAAGGCTGTGAACTGTACCAGTGGCTTTCATCAGAATCCCAGAAGGCCCTAAGTCCATGTCAGTGGGGCTCTTCCTGTTAATTAGGCGCTCCTCACAGGCACTTCTTTAAGAAAGCTCCAGGGGGCTCAGTGGTTAGGTACTTGCTCTTCAAACCTGCTGACTGGAGTTTGAATCTCCAGGAAAGCCGGATGCAAAAATGTTACATGTACCAACTGCCTATGGCCATGGAAGGTAGAGTCAGAAGAATCACAAAGCTTGCAGGCCAGCTGGTCTGGCCTTCCCAGGAGCAAACAACAAGAAGAAAGACCCTGTCTCAAACATGGAAGGGGCTGGAGAGATGGCTCAGCAGTTAAGATACTTGCCTGCAAAGCCTAGAAACCTGGGTTCAATTCCCCAGTACCCACAGAAAGCCAGATGCTCAAACATGGTGGAACCAGTGGGCCAATACCTAGAGGTTGTCCTGTAATCTCCACATGTAAGCCATGGCATGCACACACACACACACACACACACACACACACACACACACACAACTGATATATATGGTATAGTTAAGAAAAAGAATGTTCCAGGCATGCTCTGCAATCGGAGCCCAATGTGGCAGAGATATATGCAGACTGACTGCTTGCTGGCCCGACCACACCCCACCACAGCACAAGGCAGCTGTACCTCAACTACAAGGCTGGCTGATTTCCACACACAGAAACTGCTCCTACCAGGAGTGTCTCCTCACATTGTCTCCCAATCAAGACCCCTTTTCTAAGGCTTCCAACCAAACTATCAGAAGTCCCACAGTAGTAAGGCCTAGATAGGGCAGCTACAAATGGGTACAGTGTTGGCTGGAGGCTTCAGTCCCCAGATAGTCCTGAAAGTGCTGTCCAAAGTCAAGGGACGCAATGAGGACCTCTGAAGTCCGAGGCAGAAACACAGGGTTTCAGGCTGCAAGAACTGCTAAACTCCCAGCTTTGCAGAGTAGGCCTGCCCTCACCCATGCCTGTCTCTCCAGCCTTGTCTCCCCTCTCTGACCTTCTTGTGGTCTAGCCAGCAACTGCTGAGGGCTGTGTGCCTAACATCAAAGCCTACAGCAGAGACCATCAGCAGCCTGCCCCAGACAAAGTTCACTATGTGTACCTGAAAATGCTGCATTGATCACATTTTAAAATTTGAAAGTTATCACAACAATTATCCAGGTTCATATCTTTCGGATCAGCAGTCTGAGAAGACCAGGCCCACATCCTTGCAGGCAAGAATGGCCAAGCAGGATAACAGCTGCCTCTTTCTAGGGAGCATTCAGGATTGCTTCAGTCCTTAAAAGGCCCAAGCCAGCTTGCTTGGCCTTTACAGACAGCTGGTGCATGGACCTCTTAAGGATGTAGGAGACAGAAAACATCACTCCCCAGTTCCTAGATGAGAGAACAGATGTGGGGAGAAAATGTAACTTGGTGAAGATTTAAACCTAAGCAGCCTGACTCCAGACAGCACAGAAAATAAATAAGCCAAATATAGACAATGAGTTAGAGATCCTAATGTTATTATTTGTGGTACTAAGGATGGAATCCAGGGATCTGTGCACGTTAGGCAAGTCTTCTACCTCCCAGCTACACCTTCAGCCTGCAGTGAGGTTTTAAAAAAGTGGAGTGTATCCAATTTAAATTGGGACTTCTTTTTTTGTGGGGAGAGGAGGTTCCAAGGTAGGGTCTCACTCTAGCCCAGGCTGACCCGGAATGCACTGTGTAGTCCCAGGCTGATCTTGAAGTCACAGTAATCTGATCCTCCTCTTACCTCTGCTGGGATTAAAGGCACCATGCCTGGCTGATCCTCCCCCCTTACCTATATTGTAGTTTAGAGGTAATTGAATTCTCTTTCTCCTACAACATCATAGCAAACAGAATTCTTAAGTGTCATTTGAAATGTCCTTATCTGGAAAAATAAAGAGCTGGTTAATATAAGCCAGACTCCCAAATGTGCAGACCTCTATGAACTTCAAGTCCAGGAACTATACAGTCTTGCTACACAGCCTTCCTGTCCCCATAGGACAGCAGACTCCTGCTCCTCCTCCTGGTTCCAACCACATGACAGAACACGCCGCGATCTATCTGTGTGTCTCTGTCTGCATCATCCTATCTTCCAAGAGGTGGCTTTGAATGGAGCCATCCCAAGCTCTGTCCCTCTGAAACTCCACAGAGCACTTGTTCATGCCTCATGTTACCTTATCTTACTTTTCCTCCAGTTACAGGTGCCTGGCCCTTGTCCCTCCTTGTCCCCCTAAAGTGGCTACAGAACAGAAGAGTTGCCGAACTTAGCCATCAGAGCTCTCATAGATCACCACCTCTGATTCCCACTTTGCCAGTATGGAAAAGCAAGAAGTTTGACTTCAGGCCCTGAAATGAGTGGATGGCAGAGTTGTGTGACTCCTTGGTGCTGGGTTCTTTCCACTGCACCAGGCTGCCTCACAGACAGACACTCCTTTGGGGTTGGCTCAGCACCTCAACTCAGAGGACAGAGCCGGGCATGTGACAAACACTTCATAAATATCCATCCATTAAGAGATGCAGAGCAGCCTTGGGTCACAGGCCTTCCTCTGCAAGGGGCCTTTGTGCAGTGTCTTCTGCTCAAGTCTGCATTTAGTACCAGCTTCTCAGGCCAGAAAGAAAGGCCCCTCAGGCATGCTGACCTAGACACAGAAAGTGCTCACGTGGTTCCGAAATGAAGTTCCCCTTGGATAGTTCTGACCCTGGTTCTGCTGAGACATCTTGGACACATGTCTCTACCTCTCTGGTGAGCTGTCTATCCAGATGGTGGAGTGTTGAGAGGAGTCAGGAGGAAAAGCTTTCCAACCCAGCTAGGTGGTGACAGGCACCGGACAACTTTCTAACAGCATTTAAAAGTCCTGCTTCTGCCAAGTGTGGTGGCACACACTTCTAATACCAGTACTTGGGGGGCAGAAGAAGGAAGATCATGAGTTTAAGGTCAGCCTGAGACTCTGTCTCAACAAAAAAGAACCAGAGTCCTGCTTCTGGAAGTCTCTCAGGACAAGAAAGGCTCTGATCCATCTAAAACAAATGGCCAGTTCAACCAGAGCTGTGTCAGGGTGAGCTTCAGACTCTGTGGCCACCTTCTGAGTTTCTGGGGAGAAGACCCTCCAAAGTCTCTGTTTGGACCAAACTGGGTAGAATCCTATTGGTATTGTTACTACCAACTGAGAAGAGGAAATAACAGCTCTCTGAAGCCTTTTCTGACTCACCAGGCAGAAAGGACCATCTCCTACCTGCTCTCTGGTCCCCTGGTAACCATATATCAGCATGTCTCATAGTTTCTAGACATCCTTTTAGACCTACATATTGGAGTACCTTTCCCCCTCAATGTGAGCTTCTTTAAAACAGGGATCACCCCTTATCTATACCCCTGTGCTCTTGGCCCAGAGCCTAGCACAAATGCTGAGCACTGTGAGGCAGGAGCAGGAATCCCTCCACCCTATGCCAGAACATGGTTACATTTAGGCTTTGAGGTCCAGTCCACTTGAGAGATGGGGACACTGACTCCTAACAGGGACTGACTTATCCAAGGTGACCCAGCCAATGCTACTGCCCAGACTCCCAAGCCAATGTGTTTCCACCTGCATCCCTCCATGTTCTACTGCATGGTAGCTGTCCAGTCCTGAGCAAGCCTGTCTGCTCTGGCCTCCTCACATGCCAAATAAGTAAAATGATACATGAAGCTAACATATTGGGATAGACCGAGGAGTAAAGAACTGAACCCATATAAAACAGTGCACAGCTCACAAGATACACTCAAAAATGTGCCTGTCATAACTGCCCTTCAGGAAGGCCCATCCACTGTCCTTGGCAAAGAGGCACCCACCATCCATCAGCAAAGCCGAGCTCATGTAAGAACTCTGCAGCCCTGACTCACTTATACGCTCTTCAGTTCAGCTCAGCACATCCTCTGCAGCATTCACTCCTGGGAGATGCCTGATCATTCATTACCATCCTGCACAGCTTTCCTGCCTCCAGACCCCACATCTGTACACACATAACACATGTCACATGTATGCCACAGCAAGGTATGTGTATGGAGGCAGTGGGATCTTTAAGAGATTGTTTCTGAGCCAAAGGACCTCGACTTCTGCCTGTTCAGTCTCAGGCATGTTCCTAATCTCTCTAAGCTCAGTCCCTTCACTTCCTAATAGGTGGAATTTGTGATGAGGATCTCCTACAATAGGTAATGGTCTGCTATTATATAAATGATATTATGAGTGATAAACAGTTTTTATGAGTGATAAACAGTAAATGATATTATGAGCGATAAATAGTGATATTATGAGTGATAAACAGTTATCCATTTTTCAAATTTCACTTGACAAAATTTCAGAACCAGAAGGGGTTCTAGGGACCAGCTAGCTAGCCTGATCCCTTCAGTATGTAGATGGGGACACACAGACATTGGAGTGGGGCTGATGGGTTCAAAGTCAAATGGGTGGTAGGACCTGGGTCTTCTGACTTTTTCTGCCACCTTCTCTGTCAGTTCACTTGATTTTCCTGGCCTGTTCCCCTCCCTCACACAGCAACAGCTGGAATCATTCTTACCAAATCCTCTTCCCTCACAGTCATATCTCACGCCAGCCAGTGCCATCTGGATCCATTTGCCAGTATCACTACCCTCCCCAACACACCTGGCCCTTTTGGCCTTAATAAGGAGCCCCAGGAAAGCAGGTGAAATATCTGTTAGCTGCTGGTTATGGCAATAGTAATAGTCATCATAATGACAACCTACACCTCAAAGTTCTTGCACCCACATCAACTCATGTGATTTCTCCCTGATCTAGTTGGTCTAGGAACATGAACGCCTCAAATTCACCCAATTCAACACTTATTAGGCACCTACTTTGTGCCTAGTCATGGGCCTGAGGCTGGAGACACTGAGAGGAACAGCCTGGGCTTCTGCCAGGAGGAACTCAAGGTCTACCAGGGATTTAGGGCATGGGGTGGGGGTGGGGGTCTGATGATTTCTTTTGGCCTAACTGGTGCTGCAGCAAATTTCCCACCCCACCCTGTGTGTGGGGACCTCCTTTATATTGCTGTCAAAAGGCAGAAGGTATCTGGAATAAACTAGAAAGAATGGGTGGTAGGCTGTAAATGACAGCAAGAAGGAAGATAAAAAAACAGAAAACATGGGCACCAAGAACTTGACTCCCTTGTCTTGGTCTCGGAGAGACTCCAGGGAGAGTGAGGATGCGTGTGACAAGATGCTTCCATTCCCTTGGGGACTCCACCCTTGGATGCCAGGGCTCCAGAGCCCATTCCTGGGCTTTATATGCCTCCCTAAGACTATCGTCTTGCTAGAATAATACCACAGTTCTGGTGGAATGTTTATACCTTCTAGTTAATATCCAGACTGGCATCTTGGTGGCCAAATGCATTTCAGCATTCATTATCCTCCAGCAGGGACACCTTCCCCAGGATGTGCAATAGTCTGGTGGGGGAGGGGATGTGTCCTTTCCGCCTCCATCTATCTTCTGAGGTCTGAGTCCTCGAGACCATACTCCACATCTGGCATAGGCACCATCTAGGAGATTCCATGCTCATATCATTTTCCCCTTAGAACAACCATCTGAGGCAGGTACCCTCTCTCCAGGTGTACAGATGAAGAACTAAAGCTTGGGGAAGGGAAGTAACTTGTGAGCACAGGGATGTCACCACAGAATTGGCTGATGCCTTAAGTGCTGTGAGGTTCACATGGTCAGTGCTTCACTTGAGAAGGCCAGAGTTGAAAGAGATCAATCAAGGAGACACTCAATTACTTCATGGAATTAAATTTAAATAGTTTTAATACAGGGGTTTCCCCTCCCCACATGTAAAGCGTAACTCAGCGGTACACTAAAATTATACAGACCATTGAATCCAGCTCTTGCATCTAACAGACAAGCAGACAAACACCCACGTAAAAAGAATTGTAAGATGGCTACTTCTGGCCCACCGGGCCTAGAACCTTGGGACTTTCCTCACACAGCTCTGCCTGAAGAGATCAGCTTTTGATGGGAAGCGTCTCTGGACCACCCGGCCCAGCCCACACTACCAGATGGGCAGAGAAGGCCAAGGAAACAGGCAGCATGTGACCAGCCCCTCCATCAGTCTGCAGGCTTGAGGTAGGGAATGCGGGGTTCCCAAGCTAGCAGGTGTTGCCAGCAGCCTGGCTCCCTGCTGGGGAGTGGATGTGTCCTATGGAAGCTCCAGGGAGACTGAGGCAGATCTCCCCACTCTAGGGGTCATGAGCATTTTTTTTCCCCCAGATCTCCTGCAGGGTTCTGATGTTTCTCAGAGGGGAAGACAGGAAGGAAGCAGTCACTGGTACTTGACCTTGGGGCTGGTGTGGGGTTCCAAAGAGATGCTTACATGTTTGCCCAATGCCAGAAGAAGGAAGACAAATAGGGGTGGGGAGGGGGTAGCTCTCTAAAACCCTCCTACTCAGTCAAGGAAAACCTTGGGCTTCACCCCTCCAGAAATCGGCATCTTCTAATTAATAAATTTCACCGCCGGGTGGCTGAGCTTAGGAGGATGTGGGGGAATGGAAGGGAGGATAAAAAAATGAGTCACGAATTAATTCCTTCTTGGTGGCGTCCCCCGAGGTGGCTAGCCGTCCCCCGGCCGCCGTGGGGCAGCTCAGGGTCCCCTCCCGCTCCGCCGCGGCCTCCTCACCTGAGTCCACTCCGCAGTCCGGCCCGGCTCGCACGACTAGGGCGCCGCTTGGCGCAGCGCCTCTGCAGTCGCCGCTGCAGCCGCGATCAGCAACCTGCGGCGGTGGGGAAGAGAGAGACGGGGCGGTGAGCGCGGGCGGGCGGGCGGCTCCGAGGGTCAGCTCCCGCGTGCGGCCCGCGGCCCCACCCCCGCACCGGCACTCCGGGGTGCGGCGGGCGCGGCTGGGCGGTGGGCCCGGAGGTCCCCGGGGTCCTTGTCATCACCTGCCGAGGCTCCCATGGCTTTGGCTGCCGGGGCAGAGCAGCCCGATGGCTCTCCGGAGCCCCTGCTGGAGGCGGCTTAGCCCGGGCGCTCGCCGGGGCTGGGGCTGCCGGGAGGGAGAGGTGGAGGGCGGGGAAGGAGAGGTGGATGAAGGGGACCAGCCAGTCGGCAGCTCGCCGGCGGCTGCGTAAGCCGCCCGGCTTCGCTTTCCTTCTTAAAGAGATAGCTGGTCTCCGCAGCCTGGACGCAGGCGCACGGGGAGGAGGTCCTCTCCCATCTGCACACACCGTGGGCTGTCTGTCCAGAGCTGGGCGGGGCGGAGAGGGTCCGGGTGAGTCAGTCCACTGACAGGTTGTGTTGACCTGTTGGCCTCAGTGTTCTCATCTGTTGTTACAGAGTTAAGGACACCTGTCTCACTCCTTGGCACTCAGGCAACTCATGCTAAGTAATAATTTTATATGGTCTTTTTCGGAATATTTTGACGCCCCCCTTCCCCAAAGCAAGGGTGAGTATTAGCGTTATTTAATAAGATCAGAAAGAAAAATTATCTACCAGCAATCTTAAATATCTGAGGGCAGAAACGTTATCCTTTGAAGAATTAAAATATTAAACTGGGAAGACAAGCAATTTCACTCCTAGGTGCGCAGCATCACATGATGGGTCTCTCTGTCTACTACCTTGTATCCATGGAAACAGGGTCAGAAAGAACAGGAAACAGGTTTTCCACTTTCTACTTCTAGCCTTCCATGTCCAGCTTGGTTCCTCGCCTGCTCCACTGGTGGGGTGGGAAGGGCTCCTTCTTTCTGAACCAGCCCTATCTGATGGGGTTTCCTGGCTCACAGCCCTCCAGGGATTTCTCTGCCACCTTGTCATCGCTCTCCTCTAACATCACCTGTGTGGTGTTATCCAATACAGCTCTTCCCATCACACCCCTTGCTCTCATCAAGTTGTCTTCCTCACTGGGCCTCCATTTCCAGGCCTTGATTTGCTGTCCCCGTGGCTTGGATCACTCCAGATTTCCGTAGTACTCCTTCATTCCCACCAGGTCTCCACTCAGATCCCACTACCTTAGGGAGGCCTTTTATGATGGTCAGTCTTCATTGTTAACTTGACTGGATTTAGAAATACCTAGGAAATACCCATGAGGACTGATCTGTGAGGGTGTTTCCAGAGAGATTTAGCCACCTTGAATGTGGCTAGCACTGACACTGGTTGAAGTCCCTGACTGACATGGTGGTGTATGCCTTTAATCCCAGCACTCGGAAGCTCAGGAGAATTTTTTACTAGTTGACACCATTCCAGATGGGAATAACATGGATGGAAGCACTCTCTTGCTTTGGGGACATACCTAGTGGTGATTTCTGGGAAATGTAGTCTTCTAAGTACCAAGCAAATTAAAACAAGAGGAAGACAAAAAACAAAGTATGACAAGCTCAGAAATCTACTAAATGCACAGTGATGACATGGCTTCGCTGTGAGTTCGAGGCCAGCCGGAGACTACAGAGTAAATTCCAGGTCAGCCTGGGCTAGAGCGAGACCCTACTTTGAAAAACAAAAAAAGGTAGGAGGAAGGGGGAAAGAGGAAACAAGTTGAGCACCAACACATCTGTTCACACATGCATGTGGCATATGTCATGCAGGTGTGCGCATGTATACACACACACCAAAAATACACTTTCAGAAATTCTATTCATCTTTTGAGTCATGATATGTAATTCATAACAACAGTAAATGTTTTCCCTCACTGAGAAGGGGCCACTTCTCTTTATGAGTATAGCAAACTCACAAATTAATTTGTTCATTCTCATTCTGTCTCTTCTCGTTCTCTCTCCTGACTAAGGACACACTGCACAATGTGACCAGAAAGCTCACACTTCCTCTGTCCCACCTTCCCAACTATGATGAACCGTGTCTCCCTCAAACCATGTCTTCTTCCTGTTTTAGTTTGCTTGGTTCTTAGAAGACTACATTTCCCAGAAATCACCACTAGGAATGTCCCCAAAGCAGAGAGCGCTTCCATCCATGTTATTCCCATCTGGAATGGTGTCAACTATTAAAAAATTCTCCTGAGCTTCAGAAAGCATGTAAATGAGAAGAGAATCAATGTTTACTTATAATGTAAGTTGCAACAAATTAGAGCTATCAGCATAAGACAAGATAAAATCATTTCAGAGAAATAAGTAATTTTGTACTAATTGGAAAATATTTCAATTTCCTTTAATTTTAAAAAAAGCAATTTTCATTCCAGTTCTCAGGTAAGCTCCCTCCTCCCACTGAATGCAACAATAAAATTGGAACAAATTCACATGGCAGCTACTTGAGGATTCTGAAAATACTGGCAGGCAAATTAGGAAAGAAAGTCAGAGGTGGATGAACCACTGAAGTGGAGGTGAACTTGGCATTTTGTTTCCTCTGTTACCTGTCCTCAGCACAGAACAAAATCTGAAATTGGGCATCAGCCACAGAGAGCTAGCTCTTCCCAGCAATCCCTCTCATTCAGACATGGAGCCCAGGAAAGGAGGCTTCTGATGCAGAGTGTGTGTGTGTGGGGGGGGGGATGTGTGTCATTTTTCTTTTCAAATCCTTTCTCCACCTTCTCACAACCCAGTTTCCAGGTAACCCTGCAGGTAACCCTATAGCAACCCTTTGGGCTGTGACAGCAGGAAGCCACAGGTGGTTAAAACTCGAGGAAGAGAAACCACTGTCCAATCAGCATAGGTGTGGTCCAGCGGGAAGGTGGTTTCCTCTTTGTGGGTCCTCCCACCACCTGGCTGCAGGTGCTGGTGCCCAAGCAGGCAGAGCTAGGCACATAAAGCTCCAGTTACAGTTTTCTGTTGGATCCCAAATAATGATAGCAATATATCAAGAAAACCTTTTCTTTACTAGAAACTAAAATGCTAAAAGAAATAACGTATAAAAGTAGTCAAAGAAAAATGATACATTAATGATAGTGGGATGATTTGAATAATTGTGATTTCTCATCAGAAACAATGCAGGGGTGAAAGATAAGGCAAAAGCAAATCAAATTTAAAAGGTTAAAAGTGAAGAAATGCCAACCAAATTCAATATCAAGCAATAATTTCTTTTAGTAGTGAAAGTAAAATGAGGACATTTATCTGAGGGCATTCTCAGATAAAGGAAAATTAAAGAGTATTTCCAGTAGACTTGCTTGAAAAGAATTGTTAGAGAAAGTTCGGACAAGAAGGACATAATGTCAGAAGGAAATGCAGAACGTGCAGAAGGAAGGAGAAACAATAAAATGACAAATATCCAAGTGAATTTAATAGATTAATTCTTGAATTTTTTGCTTGGTTTTTGAGGTAGGGTTTAGCTCTAGCCCAGGCTGATCTGGATTTCACTATGTAGTCCCAGGCTGGCCTTGAACTCACAGTGATCCTCCTACCTCTGCCTCCTGAGTTCTGGGATTAAAGGTGTGTGCCACCATGCCCAGCAGTTAAATTTTTCATTTTTCTTTTTGAGGTAGAGTCTCGCTTTAGTCCAGGCTGACCTGGAACTCACTCTGTAGTTCCAGGCTGGTCTCAAACTCACAGTGATGCACCACTATGCCCAGCTAAAATTTTCATTTTAATTAATGAAAATAACTGAAAAAATATTAAAACTGCAGAATATTAAAATGGCCATAATTGAATATGACTTAAATATCTGCTTTTAAACATGAATCTAAAATTAAATGATTATTAAGGCACTAGCCCCATCAATATAAACAATTCAAATCTAAAAGCATTAGTACTGGCTTTCTATAATAAACTGACTTAGCCAAAAATGGCCTTAATATTTACTTAAGACTTCCTGTGTAATAATTATCTCACTGACTGATAATGAAGGTAATGGACTCAAGACCTCCCCTTGGTTTACTCACTGCTGGTTTTCTGTTTGCTGAAATGAGCTTGCAAACTGTCAAAGCTGGGACCGAGTTTGTCTTGCTTACCACTGAATCCCATAGCATTCTGCGTGATACCTGGGGAAAACAGGGTAATTAACAAGCATCTGAATAACTGGATCACTGAGAGAAGAAGTAAAAGAACTATACTGAATTGTTTTTGCAAATCATTCTTTGCTCAAAGTATTACAAACTGGCAGCTCTCATTTTGAGAAATATAAAATCAGAAGCTTTACTCCAGAGATCTAAGGACCCTATCTGTCTCTGTTTTACACACACACACACACACACACACACACACACACACACACACACATTAAGGCTACCTGAATAAAAATTAATCATGAATTATGAAATGTCAACATTGTATAAATAAAATTTAAGGGTAAAACATGATTTGTAAGCCCTGGGAACTTTGACCCTACTCATGTTGGAGGATATGAAAATGGATTTTAAAAAGAAACAAAATTTTATTTGTTCAGATAATCATTTGAATGTTTTCATATATTTTTGGTTATTCACAACTAACTTACTTTCCCTCATATTATCATATGCTCCTATTTAGCATGTAACCAAATGATGCCAGCAAGAAAATCCTCATAGTACTGTCACCAAGCTGCTGTTTCTAAGAAAACACTGAATGTGAACCATGTACAAAAGAAGCATTAGGGGGCTGGAGAGATGGCTCAGCGGTTAAGGCACTTGCCTCCAGTGCCTAAGGCCCCAGGTTCAATTCCCCAGTACCCACATAAGCCAGAACCACAAGGTGGTGGCCCTGGTGTGCTCTCTCTCTCTCTTTCTCTCTCTCTCTCTTTCTCTGCTTGAAAAATGAATAAATAAAATTTAAAAAAGAAGCATTAGAATAAAAAGGTATGAGCATTTAAAAATATTTGTATAATTTGATCTGACATTTCTTTCTAGAGAAAATGTGAACAAACTCCAGTTTACCATGCTAACAATGACTGCCATAAAAGTCCCTACAAAACATGAGTGAAGCTGGGCATGGTGGTGGTGCACACCTTTAATCCCAGCACAGAGCCAGAGGTAAGAGGAGTGCCATGAGTTCGAGACCAGCCTGAGACTATATAGTGAATTCCAGGTCAGCCTGGACTAGAGCGAGACCCTACCTTGAAACAAAACAAAACAAAATCATGAATGGTACCCTTAGGTCCCATGATTACCTGAGAAGAGTCCCCTTTCCTTAAACGCATTGTTTTATTTCTTTTGTGTGTAGGGTGTGTGCATGTGGAGGCCCGAGGAGAACTTTGGGTGTCCTTTTATGGCTTGTCGGCCTATTTCATTCTGTGACAACAGGCCTCTCCCTCAGCCCAAGCCACAGCAACCCTCCAGTCCCCATGCCTCACCATGGACTGGGGTTACAGATGTGCATGGCCATGCCCAGCTTTTTAGTGGATCTGGAGAGTCAAAGGTGAGAGGTCCTCATGCTTAAGTGGCAAGCACTCTTGACCACTAATCACCCCACAGACCCAAGTGCTTTCTTTCCAAGCTAAGCCTTTTAGCAGGTCATGACTCTGCTTCCCAAATTTTGTGTGGAGCTCTTAGCTTTCTTGGCTTTTGAGGAACAGGATGAACAATTGCTGGTAATATACTGTCCTATATTTGTAGTCTGAGTGTCTATGCTATAGTCTAAGCATAGAGTCCTCCCTGCAAGACATGACAGGAACAAGAGAAAGTCCAGTGAAGAGGAATGAATGATTTGCTCTCTCCATAACATCTATCCTTCTCTGTGGCCTGCATTACAGTCACTAATTCACAAGTCACTGATGTCCACAGATAGATCCACTCATTCTTGCTGCACCAAATGGACAAACTTTTGAGACCATTCTATCTGCAGGATCCAGGATGGTAACAACTGGACACCACCTTGGAAAAACTAGTAAGAATTCGTTGTTGTACTGAGGACAACCATGTCTGTATTGCTTCCTCTTTTTCATCAACCTGGTGAATCCATTTCATAGAGCCCCTGCACCTGCATGGGCTCACCCATTCAGCAACACCGTCCTCAAAAGTGGCAAAACACACCCAGCAGCTTCTGTCCCCAGCAACCCTGATCAGGGGTGATCCCAGGGAAGTAGCA